>CAJHQP010005862.1:0-42577 GCA_905132765.1 Moricandia arvensis
AGCCAGTTTAGTTTAAGTTTACGAGATTGTGTTACACATATTAGCTCTCTCTTTTAATGTTATATCGAGAAAAGGGATGGTGAAAGAATCTGGATAATGTTTTATACTGTATGATTTGTAAATATGCACCATATGTGTAAAGTTTGTAGTTCCGAGACGTATTATTAACATGATCAATATTCGGCGAAAAATTTATACAATCACATTCATCAGATGTGGACCCCAAAGTCCCATTATCATCCTTCTTTGAAAGGCCTCAAGTTATCATATTAGTATGGAAATTCGTTACTTTTTTCTTTCTACTTCATTAGTATTTTGATACTGTATTTTCTAGTTCATTTAAAATGATTCATCGGATCAGTTTATTTTCATTAATACTTCATTAATGTATTATTGGTTCAACGATAAACAATTTCGTTTCTAGTTGAAGTTTATTCAATGCTTCATTAAATAAGTTTAAATGGAGCTTGGTTTTTTTCAACTAGTTAATGCGACGCACTCTTCGAAACAAAAATCATTTTTTTTCCTGTACGCTTTATCAAATTCAAAAGGAAAGCGCACTTCAAAAGCAAGTCAAAGAAGCTACTCTCTTGTTGTTTTATAGGGCTTCCTGAAATTCAGCTTTAGTGGATTCCTCCAAGTCTAAAGTGAGTTTAATATAAGAGCATTTTCAACAGCCCTTCATTCCTTCATTTTTTTAAGGGTTTTGCACTCCAACAACCCTTTATCCCTTCAAATTTTAAAAGGGTAAATAGTGCACCTTCAAATTTGAAAGTGCACTATTCACCCATTCAAAACACTATTTACTTTTCACTTTAGTCCCTACAACTATATATGTTTTATAATTGCATTAATAACGTTTTATATATCATATTTTAGTACTTATCGTTATGTTTTTTTAAAATTATTTTAATTAAAATTATTTTATTAATACTTATTATACTATTTATAGTTCAATTTGACTACATAATATTATATTTTTTCAAAAATATTTTATTTTAATATGTTTCAAATAGTATGTTTTATTGGCTTTTGAAAATTTAGTGATTATAGTTAATTATCAATAATATTGAGAACTAAAGTATAAATTACTAATTCTTATAAAAATAAATTTGAAGGTCACCATTGGAAAACCACCCATTCATCCCTTCATTTTAAAGGGGGACCCAACAAAAAATGAAGGAGCTGGTTGGAGATGCCCTAAGTGAAGTATACATAGTAATTTTGTTAGCCTATGAAGAGTGTTTAGAGAACTGTGTAGAAAAACGTAATTAGATCAAATTGAGATTGAAAAGTCTCATTCATGTACTTGAGGTAGAATTAAATATAAATAGACAAAATAAACAATTCTGTTGAAATTTAAAAAATTAATAATGTTGGAGTTGTAAAACATTGTTATGTGGGAACATCTCGTTATTTTTTTTAATAAACATCTCGTTATGTTTTATGGTCTTTATGTTGCCAAATTATGTATTTAAAATTAGGTGCTATTATATATGGATATTTTAAAATAACTTACAACCATTACAATCAAGAACTTTCAAAACCTCTCAATTTATATCAGCAAAAGAAAAATTTGGTGTATATTTCAATATATAAGTGATACGAATAAATAACAGTATAACGTTTTATACGTGAAATAGCTAGACCAATGAAGAATAGAAATTTATATCTGAAATGACATTATTCGAATTTTGACTCCAACCAAATTTCACAATCTTTTATTATTGGTCAAAGAAAAACGCTTCAATGCAGCTAGCTATTTCCGTCCACCTCAATGATTAAGCAAATTACCTATTTCTAAATAAATGATGATCCCAAATAATTTCAGATATATACTATGAGGTGTACAACATATGCTCTTTTTACCATGTTAATCACGAGAAGGATATTACTACCCTAGGAAAATCTGATCTTGTCGGCAAATTGTTTGGCATGCTTCATCAACAGTAACCCCTAGAGATTTGATTTGGCTAGCGGCTAACTACATACTTTTTTATTCCTTAGAGCATCCACAATGGTGGACTCTATTGTAGAGTCCTTAGATAATATTATACTATTTTCTTTTAATTGAATAGTTAAGGATTTAGAGTAAAAAAATCAATCCAATGGTGAATTTCATTTAGGAGTCCTTAGAAAAAATCTGGGAGGAGATTGAGCTAATCACCCTGCGCCACGTTAACAAGGATTCAATCCTTCCACACCTTAAATAAGGATCAATCCTTAAGCTATGAAATTAAAATACTAATATCTTACTTCACTTTGCCTATGTTTTCGCGCTAAGGATTCCATAAAATCCAGCATTGTAGATGGTCTTAGATTCATGTGTTTAGTATGTTATAGGAGAAAACTTATAGAGTTAATTGGTCTTTATACTTTAAATAGTGACCTTAATTAGCCAAATGCCTTCATCTTTCAAACCATTAATTCTTTTCTATTTTAACTCAACATACTTTTTCAAAATTGTGTCAGCTAGTATCAGTTTATTGTTAACCCATGTGCTTTTCTTCTTCTTTTTTTATTCATTTTTAACTCTTTTTCATCTCATCTTATACGTATTAGTTCTTCTCCTATTTACAAATATGGATTTGAAGAGAAAATTGTGATGATGAAGAACGAGAAAACTTTCTTGTTAAATAGAAGGTAAATATTTTACGGCCTTTACTTTTAAATCTTTCTTGCATTGGTGTTTTCTTAGTTTTTTCCACATATGACAATATGAAATGATTTTTACCAAGTTGTATTGGAAGATGTTGATATACAAATTATTTGTTCTATCTAACATGTTACCAATCCAAACCAATGCTATTGGTTTCATCGCCTACCAATCCACAAGTAAATTTTTTTACTTTGCATATTTCTCGTAAATTAGTATTTCCTATATATAAAATTTCTTACTTTAATCGCTATTGTGAATCAATTGAAAAACTATTGTAGATACTAACATATTTGGTAGCTGTTAACATATTTGGTAATTGTTAACAAATACATGTACTAGAGATGTTACTTGAGGTGTTAACTGTTAACAAATTTTGTAGGTGTTAATAGAGATGTTAGCCATTAACAATACATTCAACAGACGTATTAACAAAAGTTTAACCTGTTAACAAATATTGTAGATATTTGATTAATGGTTTGTTAGTTTGTACATGGTATGATACTTAGTTAACAAGCTGGCAATAAAATTTATACAAAGGATTGTGAGTTTATACGGTGTTTGTTAAATGGTTTATCAATGTGTATGAGTATTTTAACTTATTACATGTGCTGATATACTATTGTATCAAGTATCGTATAAGAGAGCATATGCTAAACAATATATCAATCATTCAACAAACCATCTATCAAATAATTTATATGTTAACCAAACATTTATCAGCTAACAAATATGTTAACCGCTAACAATTAATATAACACTAATATCGAATTTATAAATTGTAGATTTCAGAGAGATATTGAGATCTTGCAGTCAATTGTAATATATGTTTTCAAGCATATCAAGTGTTAAATTATAATGTTATTTTATCTATTAAAATATTTTATATTATATTTTGTAAAATTATTATTATTTGATAATATTTTTAGTATTTAAAAAAATTTAGCAAATATCTGGACAAAATGAAGTAGGTCCTAGATTCATTTGCAATAGGCATCTGAGTTCTCTGTAACGAGCAGAAAAATATGTTAGTTGGAAAAAGGCATTTTTGTCTAAAACTAAACAAAAAAATATGTCTTAACCCTTAAATAAATGGCTAATTAAACCTTGAATTGGAAGCAGATAGCTAATTGGCCCTTTATATACTATTGTGTATCATGTATGGCGAGAGAAAATCACTAGAAAGCATCAACAAGGGCTACAGGTGACTGAACAGATGATATCCATAATCAGGAAGACCATCAAAAACAAAAAAAGAAAAAAAATCATTTGGGTACAAAGCTAACCATGAACTCAACGGACTATTAAAGAGATGGCTTGACGTGGCTGGTTAGAGGTAGCATAGCTCATATAGCAGTATACAAATTAGAAAACAACATTTTTAGTCTTATTCTTTGTAATTGTTCTCTTTTGATTGAATTTGAAATTTCATAAAAAAACTTATATACTATTGTTCTGAAAAATGTTAATTGGTCCAAAAATGTATATTTAAATGTCTAATAGATTAGAAAAAACAAGAGAAAAGAGACGATGTGATTATTAGACCAATAATCACAATTAGATTTTGTCTTATAATAATATTAAATTATACTTCACAAAAATGTCATTTTAAGATTTAGATTTTGTTTATAATGAAAGAGTCTTAATTATTTCAATTTGGGTAAATATTTCAAATAGACTTTTTGAAGTTTTTGTCACAAAAATAGATCTTAAAAAATGAACAAAATGAATTTTTTATTTTTTTATTTTTTTATTTTTTAATATTTTTTATTTTATTTTTTAATTTCAAAACCTCATCTCCAAAACCCCACCCCATAACTCTAAATCCTAAGTCTAGATTTGTTAATCCAAGAGGTATAAATGTATATTTATACCCTTTAATAAAATTTATTTTGATCATTTTTTCATGCTATTTTGAAGATAAATTTTTTTAGGTATATTTTGGTCATTATCTCTTTAAATTTGGTACACTGTTGAACTTAAATAGTACTACTTTATAACTTTAGAAGAATTGTGAAATTTTAGAAAAACTCATAAAGGTTCATACTAGAAACTCATAGACAGGTATGTTGGTCTTGGCTATACCGTTTGGGCCTCCCTTAAAGATCCTTACAGGCCCAAATCTAATCTTTGACCCCTTCCTCGAATCGTATGTCCAAGCTTATTCCTCATCCACGTGGAGACAATTAAACGATTAGCCAACGGAGACATCGACTGGTAGCTACAATTTTAACGGTCGTTTGTCTACTTTTTCGAATTAATTATTTTATAGATAGTAAGCTATTGATTTCCAATGTGGACCGTACCTGCCCGGATAATCCAACGACTGAGATTGAGTTATACAAATCAACGTTTGAGATGGAATCTGTACCATACGCTATTATTTAGGGGTGACTGAAGAGTCTTTTACTTTCATCTCCGTTTCTCACTCTTTCGCGTCTGAACCAGAAAGAGTTTTAGGGTTTTTGCGGAGGTTTCAAAGGAAGCAAAGTTACAATGGCGGAAGAGCACAAACACGAGGAATCAATCATGGAGAAGATAGCTGAGAAGATCCATGGTCACCATGACTCTTCATCTTCTTCAGATTCAGATGACGACAAGAAAGCATCGTCTCCTTCGTCTATCAAGACGAAGATCTACCGCCTCTTCGGAAGAGAAAAGCCTGTCCACAAGGTCTTCGGTGGCGGAAAACGTACGGATCTCTCTTCTCCTGTTGTTGTTAGTTAGTTTTTCTTGTCGGATCTGGATTCTAGCTGTCCGAATGTGAAGTGTTGTTGTATGCTTACTTATGTTGACCGTTACTGTAGATTGGTTTTGTTGTTAGACATGGTGTATGCAATACGTTTGTAGAAGAATGATTTGATTTGTTATATACTAATATCTTAAGATCTGTGGATTTTTGTGCTTCTTTGTTTTGATTCAGCTGCCGACATATTCCTGTGGAGGAACAAGAAGGTATCAGGAGGAGTGTTGGGTGCTGCAACTCTCTCCTGGATCTTATTCGAGTTTCTTCAATACAACCTCCTCACTCTTTTCGGCCACATCTCCATTCTTGCTCTTGCTGTTCTGTTCTTGTGGTCTAGTGCTACTACCTTCATTCACAAGTAAGTTTCACAATTGCTAAATGTTGAGATTGAATGTATGTTAAAGGGTGATTATTTGCATTTTTTAACAGGACACCTCCTCATATCCCTGAAGTTCACATCCCCGAGGATGTTGTTCTCCAGCTTGCCTCTGGACTAAGGATTGAAATCAATCGCGGTTTTACTCTTCTTAGGAACATCGCATTAGGAAGAGATCTCAAGAAGTTCCTTATGGTAATACTTTTTTTTGATAACCATGGCTGTTGTTTGATTACCATTTGACAATGGCTCTTAAATCTGGTTTAGGTGATTGCTGGGTTATGGGTTTTGTCCAAAGTCGGTAGCTCCTGCAACTTCTTGACCTTAGTCTACATTGGTAACAATCCATAGTACCCATGTTGCATCCAGTCCATATAAATCACTCTTGCTTTGTGTTTGTTTCTGATATCTAATAATCTTCTTTTCTCTCTGCTTTCAGCAACTGTTCTTCTCTTCACCGTTCCTGTGCTCTATGAAAAGTATGAGGATAAAGTAGATGACTTTGGTGAAAAGGCAATGAAGGAGATCAAGAAGCAATACGCTGTGCTTGATGAGAAGGTTTTGAGTAAGGTGATGAGCAAAATCCCCAAAGGAGCCTTCAACAAGAAGGATTAGAGAGTTTGCAAGTTTCTCTCATCATCATCATCTGAATCTGAGTCTTCCAGGTTGATATATTAATCTGGAAGCATTGTTTTTCTTACTTTTACTGGAAGCTGTGTTGGTTAATAAACCCATTTGGTCTCTCAGTTATCTGCGTTGTGGGTTTTATTCGGGGTTTTAACCAAATTTTATACAACCATATTGAATTTGAATGAAATCTGATCGTATATCACCATCTCCTCTGTTATGGTAATGGATCTCTGAATATGAATATTCCATACTTAAACTTTTCTTCCTTTTGCCACTGTGTTTACATGCAATCTCGCTGGATATGATAGATTAGTATGAATTATTTTTTATATTATACAAAAAATAACAAAAAGCGATGGCATAATGGAGTTCTGTCTTTCTCTCTCAATGTAAAAGACATGACAGTATCAAAGGTAATGAGCAGTTCGTCTCTCTCTATGTGTGTATATATAATGTATAGTTAGTCATTATATATACACACAAACCCCTTCAAGATATTAAGTCAACCGTACGTGATCCAAGTGGACTTCCATACGTGCTTGAGTCACAAGAGAGTCTGCACGGACATTTTTTTTGATTTTAGGATAAAGCGAATTAAGAAAACATCAAACTGACCTCCAAGGTTATTAAAAACCTTCAACTTCGATCTGAACACTTGCCATTCCGTCGACTCTTCAATCATCTTAACAAGATCTGCATAATATGTTTAAAGTATGACATAGCCCATAGGAGTCTCTCAAATTCAGCATGGTGCACCGAAAGGCTTCTTCGACATTTGTTTTGACCTTGCATCTTATGTCCCATATCGTTCCAAAAGTACCAGCCTACACCACTACATAGTCCATGATCGACCCACGAGGCGTCAATTTGACATGTAGGGATTCAGTAACCTATGGGGGGGATGTAAGAAAACTTCCGCCTCCGAAGTTAGCACTTCTACCTCTTGGTCAACTTCTTCCTCACAATATCTTTGGTTTGCAACACTCCAACTTTCTGCTTCTAGGGATGCGAATTGTAAGGTATTAAGTGGAGATTTTTCTTTTCCACTGAAAACTTTATTATTTCTCGTCTTCTAAATGTACCATAAAATCTAAGGATAATTATCTTGTGGTAGTTATGGGACAACCAAACGTTTTATCTTCCAAAATAGGAAGTACATGTTTTGGTATAAAAAAGATACTCGAGAAGAGACTCGGAAGGGACGAATAGTCCGAAAGAGCCCAAATTTGTAGGACAGGTGGACATTAAAAAAGAAGATGACTAATCTTCTTCTCCGACGCACCACATCTCGGGCAACTTTTATCAATACCTAAATGCTGATATGTTAAGGCTTGACATATGTTCAATATGTTCTCTTGTAGACCTCTCTCTCTCTCTCTCTCTCTCTCTCTCTCTCCATTTTATATATGTTTCAGATTGCTATAGTTTTGTCTATGTGAAAGTATACTTTTATATATTAATTAACATTTGTGATGTTAAGAGTTTTCAAGGCTCGTAAACCAAATGTTGTAATATAAAAGATTGTCGAACCAGTTTTGAGGGATATAAAAGCACCGAGAATGCAAGTACTAGCTTAATCTAAGTGCGATCGTGTGATTGATTGGGTTCTGAATTACTACTAAGACTGAAATGCAATAACAGAACGCTAAACGCGATAAATGAAATGGCTTTGACAATTAAGATAAAAGAGAACTCATGGGTAAAGGGAAACATACCTTGGGTGATTAAAGTTTGAACTAAGGATGGCAAGCGATAAATTAAACTATCAACCTTAAGCCTAGACACAATTCTAAACAAACTCTATGTCTAGATGATTGCATTTGAAATACACACCCTATATATATCTATACTATTCATTTCAATCATATTATATAGTCACTTAAAGTCAAACTCGAATTTCAGTGTGAAAGATAAATAGAGCGACATACTAGCAAAAATTGAAGGATTGCGAGTCAGCAATGGTGTTTTAATGATGTTATGCATGTTTCAATAATGCTTTGAGGTGGTATGTGTTTAGTGTTAGGGAGCACTTGCAATATAGTCTTAGTGTTTATTTATATTGTATTATTAAGCGTAAAAACTGGTATATAATCTAGTAACATGCTATAATTTTATAGATATGTATTTTGTGGAATACATGTTAGGATCGAGACAATTAAATATATCATCGTTTCTCCTCTCTTATTATTAACCATGAAAGAAAAAGTTATCATAATATATTACATTACCAAACTTACTTCATCACCCAACATAGGACCATGTCTTTTATTCATTTGATCCATCATCAAACATCAACATCATCACAAGAAGTAAGTGAGTTGTTCTTTCTTCCTGGATCCTCCTTCTCCATACAACTCATTCCACTGCTTCAGCTCTCCCATCCCAGCTCCCTCTGCCTGCAAAACTCGCTGCGACCTGCGTTTTCAATTTCAAAACGTTTCAAAACTCAAAACGCTATTTTCCATTATCTATATCATCACAAAAATGTGCCCTAGTCTCTTTTAAACCTGATTCTTGGCCTCTTTAAAGTCCTGTCTGTTCAACGGACGTAGTGTGATAGTTCTCTCTTCTTTCCCTTCAAAATCTTCACTTGCCTTTGTAGTCTCTCTCTGTTTCTTCTTCTCCTTTAAAACATTAATTATAAAATAACAATAAAATCAAACAAAAATAACGAAGTTAGGTTTAAGAAAAGGAACCCTTTCTACTTACAGTATCTTTGATCCTCTCTTGCTGTATAAGCTCTCTCACTGGCCTATACGCAGCAGTTGTGCAGAGATTCTGTTCAGCCAAATCAACGCTCATGAAAGATCATTTATTTTTATTTACGACTAATTCAAGAAATGAAACAATCAAAACCTTGAGGTCGCTTCCTGTGTAACCTTCTGTCATCATGGAAAGTTCCTTGTAATCCAAGTTATCATCCACTTTCTCCTTTGCCAACAATGTCCTTAATATTTTCTCTCTGTTCTCCACACCGGGTAGTCCCACCATAATCCTAAGGAAGAAAAAATAATAAACAAAAAGTATTTAAGGGTAAACAAAAAGTAGGTAGCTTGAGGGGTAAGTTACCTTCGTTCAAATCGTCTGATGATGGCCTCGTCTAGATCAAAAGGTCGATTAGTAGCAGCAAGGACTAAGATACGCTCACCAGGTTTAGTCATCAACCCATCCCAATGACTCATAAACTCATTCTTAATCTTTCTCATAGCTTCATGTTCTCCAACTCTCGTTCTCTGTCCCAACATACTATCAACTTCATCCACGAATATAATCGTGGGCGACACTTTCGAAGCCAGAGTAAACAAAGCCCTAACGTTCTTCTCGTCCTCTCCAAACCATTTAGAAGTTATGGTCGACATGGAAACGTTTATGAAACTCGCTCCTGCCTCTCTCGCTATGGCTTTAGCCAGCATTGTTTTACCGGTCCCAGGCGGACCGAAGAGTAGAATTCCTCTGCAGGGCTTTAAGAGACCACCTGTGAAGAGATCTGGTCGGCGGAGTGGAAGCATTACAAGCTCTTGTAGTGATTCTTTTATGTCGTCAAGTGCACCAATGTCTTCGAATGTCACGTTGATTTCTTCTGCTGGGATTACTTCTGGTCTTATCCGTTTCTCAAACTCGTTATCCGGTGGAACTTCCTGTATCATAGGTTAACACCTGTTAATTCCGGAAGTGTTTTAAAATCTCTGTACACCAGTTTGGGTTTAGAAACTACTATAAATATGAGTTTCCTTGTAAAGTTATTTCATTCACATAATAATATATAAACACTAAACGGCTATTTGCCTCAATCGTTTTGGTTTCTTTTGAGTTTGATTCGCGTTTGTTCACAACAGCATCATTGATAGAGATTGAATCAGTCGAAAAATAGAAGATACATCAAACTTACAGGAGCTTTAGGGGTTGCTTTCTCAGATTTAGCTTCTTTCTCCGGCTCGTTCTTGCTGCTTGCGGCGGTGACGCTCTCTGGTTTCGTCTCCGTCTTCACAGCAGCCGCTAACTCAGCTTTAGGTTCCTGAAACAGTTAAGAATGTCAGAATCCTCTGTTTTCAGATCAAAACAGAGTATAGAGAGAGACCTTGGATGTGTCTTCTTTAGCGTTTTGCTTCAGCTTCTCACGCCCACTTGCTTTTCCTTCTCTGAAGAGGCTGAATCCATGCGACAAACTAACCACGCAATAGAAATATATCTGTACCATTATCTGTGCATTAAGGTTTGCTTATTAGACAAGTTAGGGTTATTTTTTAAACCTTGTGGAAGATATAACCAGCTTTCCATTTCTGTACTCAGGATCCTTGTTGTTCATGAGATGATAGGAGAGAGCGGAGACGACAATCTCTTCAATGTAATTGCTCAAAACCTTTGTGTCCTCAAAAGAGATTGATTCTAGGTCGTCGCATATAAGATCATTCTCAGACAAAACCTCCATGATATGGTTCCTGTTGTCCTGAGTTTGGATCATGTTCATGTCGCGTTCGAGCTGTGATTTCCAGCTAACCAGATGGTTCTCATCATCAGGAGGTCTTATATCAATGTTATAAGGGAATACAGCTGAGAGCTTCTCATCGATTTCGTGAGCGTCTTCACTAGACAAGTCTACGATTCTTGAACCGAGTATGAGGACAGGTCCACTGAGTTTCTGGAGAAGCTTTGGAACAGGTTGTATGTTCTCTGAGATCGGAACAAAAGGTTTTCGATGTCTCGGAGATATAACACAATCGGATTCGCCTTGGAGACATAGGTCAAGACCTGCACTTGGTAGTTGCAAGATGTTATAAACAAATCTAGAATATTATTTGCGAAGTGATGTTTGTGATTTATTAATATTTGCAGAACACCTATTACTCATTACACCTAAATGTATGGTTTTATAATTGCATTACCTTATATAAAGATTGGATTAGAAGCTTCTCGTCGAAGGACCAGCTACTAGTACGCTTCAAAGGCGCTGAAAATAGAATCATATGTTAGTCTACATGCCGGAACAAAATATAGACTAAAGGTTTTAGAGTCACTGACGAGACCTGATGAGTTTTGATGAAGAGGCAAGGTTGCTGATGTTAGCTGCTGAAGAGTTTCGGCGAAGCTTTGAATGATTACTAGAGCCTTCCATTGAGCTGTATATAGATTATGGACCACACGTTAACGATAAACTTACACATTAGTAGTTTGATTGCAAAACATTAGCGAACTTGAAATTTGAAAAAGAGGGCACAAAGACGACCTTGATTTGATATCCATACCACTGCTTGCCTCCTCAAGGTACCACCAGCTAAGGAGAGTCATCAACGAACAATGTCAATCACATTAACCGGTTTATTAAGCAGAGCTGGTATAGACATTTACCTTTGGGCTCTTCTCTCTGAGGAAGGATGGAGAAGGAACTAAACAGTCCTGATAGTTGCTCTAAAGCTGATTCTGAAGGGGATCTCTTAAATGACTATAAATAACGGATCAGAAAACCGTATTTCCAATTTAGATCACACGCAAGAAACCAAAACCACTATGCAAACCAAATCAGTAAAACCGCTTACGGATGATTCTGTATTTCCGTTGCCATATTTGCTCTGTATCTGCAATCACGACAAAGTAGGTATAACTTTCACAACATAGAAAACTCAATTGATTAGGGTTTCAGGAACCTTAAGCGCAAAATCATTGACGTCTAGAAGAAGTAACTTGGCGTCAAAGAAATGAGCTAGGGCTTTGGCTAGCATTTGCTGGTAAAGCTCTGCAAAGAAACAGGTTACGAATCAGAACACGACCAAATCGTGCAAGACGGAAGATCGTAATTGAATTATACGAATCTAACCGGCAGGGCCAGACAAGAGAATGGCTCGGCTCGCCGGAGACAAGTTTCTGGTATACTTTGAAGCATCAAAGTGTTTCAAGTGGACATATGCTGCACTTGTTAGAAGCACTCGTGGTCTGTTCACTGCATAAACATTGATCAACAAAACTACATGTAACGTTTACATGTTTCAAGACATGGAGGAATAATTCCAAACATCTACGTGGGTAAAAAATCAACAGGATACAATTTGTTACACGTGTCAAAATTAGAAGACAATGAGATCATCTCCGCCGTACATAACAGAAACTCACATGCTTCACCTTTATTTTCCTCACTCCAAAGTATATCTTATCCGTTTTTTTAATAATAATTCTAATTTTAATACTATTAAAATAGAAAACCTGTAATAACTCCTTTTATTTACTTTGTATTGTTGTATTATTCGTCTTGAAGTTCGGAAATATCACAAGAATCTTTTGAAATAATGATAAGAAAATGAATAAAAATTTACCTTGAGATAATAAGGAAACTCATCGAAAGTAATTTTACTTTCTTACCGTCGACAACTTGACGGACGAAATCTCCTTCTCCATCTTATCCGCGTAACGGCGTTACTTGACGTCGAATTTACCGGTGGCCCATTTTCCTACGGCTTGGCCTGAGCGATAGGCCCAAACCCGACACCGACTCCAACTCCGACGCCGAGCGCTTGACAACAACATCTGTTTGCTATCCATTGATCTTTCTAAACGAATTAACATCAGAGTATTAGTAATATCATATACAAAATTAGGATCTATGCAAAATATACTAAGTGTAAGAATAATAAAAATCATATAATAACATTTCCAAAAGAAAAACTAAACCTGTTGTGTAAGGTATCGCTAAGGTCTTTTCTTCTGCAGTTTCTTTCTTTACTTTCTCGTGAAAATAGAAAACGTTATAACTCGTAACATAAACCGCTTCAACTGTCTGAAAATCTCTGAAACAGATGGTTAAACCCGGATCTACTGACACGTCACCACGGCTGTAGAAAAGAGACGGAGACGGCTTGAGAGTAAGAGATTAGGTTTTCTTAAGAGTTTTTTTTTGGGATCGCTTCTCTGTGGAATTTTATGAGATGAGTGTATAGACATACATACACATGAAAACTGATGACTCATTACGGGGATTTTGCTTACGTGTCGTTATATCAACGGCTAGTAGGTTCGGTTTTGGCAGTTTTTAATTCGATTTTGCCGTTCTTACTCTAGTGCCCTTCAGTTCTGTTACTCTTTTAATTTACTCCTAGATATATTTGAAATGACATTTCTAGTCCGGACAAATGTAACTCTCAGTTTTGCAATTATAGGAATATCATCTTCAACAAATGATCATAAACAGGAAAAGTTGAAATATGTTGTTTAAGTGCTTTAAAATTCGTTGCTTTCAAATGAGATTATGATTTTAATTGTGGTAATTGTAATGACTGAAAGTTTTGCTGGGGTACATCTAAATAGATTTGTGCGAAAGCTAAATAAATGAAAATATTGGAATGAAATAAATAAAATAAAACCAAGAAGCGCACAAAAACTAGTAGAAGTATGACCGTTAGATCTAGCCAGGCCCGTGTTTTATTATATAGCTGTGGATAACACACGTAAGGAGATACCTTGACGCGTCGTAGTCTAAAGGTATGCGTCTCTCCTATCTTCGCGCAGCTGTCCTGAATCATCCATGATCCCATCTTATTGCGCTATGAAATACATATAAAATAATTTCACGCGCCCAAATATACTCGCGTGAAATTCATTTGTATATTTTCGGAGGAGTGTGTGTCACGTGCCTTATATGCGCGTTGTTAGTGGTTCTTTCTTGTTGTGACTGCGAGTGACAAATAAATGGGCTTTTTGTGCGACCAACCCATCTATATAGCTTTAAAAGTTGAGATGGGCCAACCTTCCATGTTTTATAGGAAAAAAAATCTTTTGTAATAAAAATATAATTATAGTTATTAGCATATAAATATGTATTTAAACGACAGTCAGGATGGCCGAGTGGTCTAAGGCGCCAGACTCAAGTTCTGGTCTTCGAAAGAGGGCGTGGGTTCAAATCCCACTTCTGACAATTTTTTAGTTTTCTCTCCCTTCCATACTATTTTTGCTCTTTCTATTTATTTGATTATATGAAAAAGAAAAATCAGATATGCATACTAATATAATTTGGTCGGTTCAGAAAAACATATCAACTAATGCAATATTTCTCCTAAACATTTATCTTATATAGACATGCTGTATACACTTGAGAACTGAGAAGATCATTATATTTTTACAAAGCTCACAATCATAGAAGCTAGTAACAAAGACAAAAGTATCAAGAAGAGAGATGTCACTGAACGAGTTTGTAAGATGGAGCTTGAGTTTCCGACTAAAGCAATATCAATGTGGGGTATGTTTTCTCGAAACCATGGATCGTATAGATGATCTGAGCTCTTCAGGCATACATTTATCTATATAAATCTCTTCGTCTAATCAATTATGTATTATATCCCTAACTCGATATAAAATTTAAAATGATCTGAACACAAATAGAGGACATGACATTTATTCTCATCATCATCATCATAATCATAAGATTGTCTTGACAATTCACAATAACCCTTGCTTGAACCCATAAATTCACTATCTACACGAAAATAAGACAGAGAACAGAGGCATTGATCCCTTTTGTACTCTCTAAGCACACAAACCTAAACAAGAACAAACACAAGACTCTTACACTTTCACTTCACTCTCACGTGCCCAACATACTACTCCACACGTGCAGAATTAAGACTGGAAGCAAACTGAAGACATTATTAACTTACATCCACCTCTTGGGCAGGTTGCTTGAGCCAGAGCCACCCTCTCTAGCAGCCAACATCGCCATTATCAAACTTCCACCATGGACTCTTCCTTCCGGTGCCAACCCCAATCCTGTTTCATTCTCATTGAGATCAATATCAGTCTCTGGAGATCCAACAGCGCTTCTCGCTTTCATTGCATCCATGTTCATGTCTTGAGAACCACTAAACTCTTGCTCGTTCTCTGTTTCGCTGCTACTTCGTCTCGGGTCTTGGCTCTCTGAAGTTAGAGTCATTCCTCCGTGAACCCGGTTATCCTCAACCAGACTGTTGTGGAGTGCACAAAGACCAGTCTTACCCCTAGCAAACGAGGTACAAGGACCAGAAGAGGATTGTTCTGCATACTCAGTCTCAGGATGACCCCACGCACAACGTTTCCCTCCTCCATGCGCCTTGCAAAAGTCAGTACTACCTTGCGCGCTTTTCCCACATCCTTCCGACTTGCATCTCTTTCCTCCACCGTGCCTGACACAGAAATCAGTCCTTCCTCTAGCGCTCTTTGTGCATTCAGGAACCAAACATCTCTTACCACCGCCATGAGCCACACAGAAATTAGTACCTCCATGAACACTCTTGGAGCAAGGATCGCCTCCTTGGAAGGCACATCTCTTACCTCCTCCATGTCCTTTACAGAACGGCGTGCTTCCTTCTGCGCCTTTGGTACAACCCGGGTGTGTGCACCGTTTACCCCCACCGTGAGCTTTGCAGAACATAGTGCTCCCTTGTGCTCCTTTTGTGCATCCATTAGACTGGCATCGACGACCACCTCCGTGAGATATGCAGAGTCCCGAAAGCCCTTCAGCGCTTTTCGTGCAGTTTTCTCTTTGGCACCTCTTTCCTCCACCATGCCTGATACAGAGCCCTGATCTTCCTCTAGCAGCTCGGGTACAATCTTCATGGCTGCATCTTCGACCACCTCCATGAGCTATACAGAAGTCAGTACGGCCTTCAGCGCTCTTGGTGCATCCGAGAAACTCACATCGACGGCCACCTCCATGGGCTTTACAGTACACAGTTCGACCTTCAGCGCCCTTGTGGCAACCATGTTTCTGGCATCTACGTCCACCACCGTGGGAAATGCAACGGCCAGAGGCACCTCTTGCCCCCTTTGACATCCTTCGACTTGACATAACTTGGAACTAGAAGAACTCTTATGCTGTGGCTTCAGCTGCTGAGATAAACCGGAAGTACATGTCCCCGAGCTTATTGGTGTTGTTGTCGTTGCCGTGCTAGATGACAGGTCCAAAACATGAGGAGCAGGAATGATTATCTTCTTTGGAGCATGAGCTAAGAAGGAGCTTGTTTCTTTGCGTGATAAAGCTTGCAATGCAGGTGATGCTGCAAACCCTGGTCTCCAGCCACCTGATGTGGATCCTTCATTAGTTGCACGTAGTATGTCTGCAAGAGTTGGAAACTGGTTCACCTGCTGCTGGACCGCAGTGATCTCAGAATGACAGGAGCCTCCTCCACCAGAAAGACTCAGTTCAAGATCAAATTCTGGCGAGAGGACCTGCAACTCTTTCATTTTCAGATTAGCTGGTTTATGGTTGCTGGCAGATTTCTCGTTGCCAAGATGGAGGGTAAAGTCCAGGTCAAGATCCATTGAGGACGCCTCCCCAATTTCCTTGGTAGCAGATAAACTCATGGAAGCAGTTGGTGAACTCTCTTTGCTATCAGAAGAGCTTGGTGAGTGACCAAGCCTCAAGGAGAGTAAAGGATCAGATTCTTGACCCTTTGATCCATGGATCAGATTCCATTTCCTTTTAGTACCCTTGGTATTAGACAGTGGAGAGGCAAGGGAATCAAGACGCAGAGTAGTATCAGCGGCCTCTGGTTCTTGGACTTGAAGGGAACGGCCCAAGATCTTAAATGAATTGGGCGAAGACTTGGCAGCAAAGCCAGTGTTTTGGAATCTGGCATGCATGGTCACAACTAAGAAGAAGAAAACTTGTCGAGAGAAAGACCAAAGTAAAGAGGGAAAAGGCAACACCACAAATTACTTCCGGGGATAAAGAGAGAAAAAGCCACAGCAGCAGTTCGAAGAGTTAGAAAACCTTAAAAGCATCTCCACCTCCGCTTACAAATCCTGAGGTATCACACCGATCCATTTCTAGTAAAAAGTTCAAAACCAAATGTAGCAGCTGATTCGAACACTTGCTCTCTCAACCCAAAGTGAGTTAATTCTCAACCTTGACCAAAGTATTAAGGTAGCAGCTAACCATCCTCCTGCTTAATAACAAAACAAAACATCAAGTGAGTGCCAGTTTCACAGTGGAGAAATTCAAGTGGGTTACTAAGTTAATACAATACAATAACTGAAAACGCTAACACATGAGGAAACCACAATCGTTTAAGAAAAATAAGACTTGTGACAGCATAACAAACATAAATGTTTTTAATCAGAAATCAGATTCAAAAGAGGTATCTTTTAACTCGTTTATTAAACTCAGCCTTTATGAGACAAGGGATCTTAATAAAGAGGTCGTAAAATCAGAACCAAAACAAGAGTACCTATAGAAAACTAAGTCCTTCACCGACACGAACTAACTCCATCGGTTTCAGAGATACAACCACAAAAACAATTGAATAAACAGAATTGTTTCCTTCAATTTCGAACAAGACATACATCGACCGAGATCTCAGAGACTCATCTTCTTGTCTGACTAAAACTCATCAAATTAAACATGCAAAATCAACCGAAACACAAGACACAATTACGAATTAAAAGAACGATTTTGTGGAGGAAGTATTATTACCTCAATTCAACTCTCTCTTTTTTTTCTGAATCTGATTAGAGAATTTCACGGAATCAGATGATTAATCAAATCGCAATTCTCTCTCTTTCAACGAAATTGAAATACTCTTTCACCAATTCTCGTCTTCTTTGTTTAGGGTTAGGGATTTACAGCGCCGGCGAGGGAGATTGAAGAGATATATAAATAGGAGAAACCAAAGGCAAAGGAGTGGTAATCATCGAATCTCATATATGAGGAGGAAATAAAACAGGGCAACAAGACTTATTTGCCACACGTGCTTCGAATCTTTGGCACGTGCCACTTCCCTTTTCTTGTTTTTCGCTCCGCTCATTTCTCTGTTTTTCTTTTTCCTTGTTCATTTTTTTTTTTGATTACCATAAAAATAATCAATGATCTATATTATTAAAACGAAGTACCTTTTAGAATTGTTTAGGTAACTATGAATAGCAGGTATTAAAAAATGAGTATGTTTTGGAAACAAGAAAACAGTTATAAACTTTCTTTTATTTAAAGTTTCTGTACTGCATTTAAAATATTTACAGATTTTGTCATTTGCATTTAAAATTATTAAAAATAATAATTGATAATTCTAAATATTTATCTAATTCACATATGAAGCTTTTGGAGGAGCATTTGTATTTAGAATATATAAAAATTAAAAAATAATTATATATAATTGATTATTTTTATTTTAATATATAAAAATATTTTATAATAAAAAAATATAAATTTATATTTTTAAAAATAAAACTTTCAGTTAAATATTTTCAACTTTTTAAAGAACAATATTTCACTTTTAAAGTATATATAACTTATATAATTACACATATCATTCATTATTTTTAAAAACAAGCATAAAATAATATATATTTTTATATATGAAACATATATATTATTTAGACACTAATAAATAAATTATATATCATATATTAATTTCTATAGTAATTTTATATTGAATCATTTACTACTCTATAAATAAATATGATAATTTATATAGAAAGTTTATAATTTTTTATTTATATTTTGTTCTTTTATTGTATAGTATTAAAAATTATGTTATATCCAAATATAATTTAATCGTTTAACATAAATTTTACATTTTTGTAAATATAAATTTCACATATAAACATAATATAATTTAAAAAATGAATAATTTTTTTATTTGTAATAACAAATAGATTATTAATATAGTATATATAGATATTATTTAAAAATAAATATATTATACTTCTATGATAATTTTTAAATTGTATACTGCTAATGCTCTACATCACTTTATTAAAAACTTTAATGAAAGCATATAGCTTCTGCAGCATACTGCTTTACAGCATTCTGCTAATGCTTTTATCATCTGATGTACCAATCGAGGCCTATATGTTACAAGTTTTAGTATGTCTCTTAAATTAATATTCATTTTGCTTCATCAAATGTGTCACACTTTAGAATTTTAGTGGATTGAGAATTATTTTAGTTTTAATATTAATTGCAAAGTGAATTAAAATACTATTGATCATAAATATAATTGATGAAAACATAAATGTATTTCAATTACTTTCCTAATCTGTGAAAATATCAAAATGACAATCTTCATAAAATGGAGAAAGTAAGTTGTACTTTGTATGTAAAATTTACATTTATTTAGTATTATATCCATGTTAGTTAAATAAAGATGTTAACTAATAAAAAATTTTTTTGGTAAATTGTTAATATAAAACAAATTTGTTGGCATATTTGTTTCTTTTGCAACAAAATTATTAAAATGTTTAAAATATGCAAGGGTTTATAATTATTCCATACACAATTTAATAAAACCAAGTACTAATTTGAAAGCAAATTTGTCCGAGTTAAATTGAACAATGTAATAAATAATAGATGAGGCTTCTTGCAAGAGTAAAGAAAGGTTAATGTTGCTGGTAATGAATTAATTAGCGTATGACCAAATCAACAATCGGCTGTTGCCTGTCGCTAGCGTCAGCATAACGCAGTGCGTGGCGGCTGAAGCAGCAGCGGCTCGTCACCGTTCAATTTGGTTCTGTCATTATGAGTCTGGGCCCTACGTGCCTCTTTATGGGTCCCCTACGATTCCCTCGGGAATATCTACGATCGATAACCTAATTTCCACGATTTTTTTCAATTTTTATTCTGAGACAACAATATATAAAGCGACATCGTTTCTTCGCTTTGCTATCGTTCGATGTCCGTATTAAGAAACCAAAGAAGGGGCCACGTACGATCAAAGAGTGGTTCAGGTTGCACATGCAGACACCTTAGATTTTGTTACTTTTTATATAAAAAATAGATTGCTGTTTTAGGTCAAATACTCAAATGTCTAGATTCTCAAATTCAAGTAATCTTTGCTATTTACTCACTTTCAGTTAAATCATACTCCACTATTATCAACAATATTAAAATGCATAACATATTTGTAAATTTCTATGCATTGTTTATTGTGCACTCTTTTTCAACTAACTATATAGTTTCTTTCAAAAAAAAAATGCATAACATGTTAGATATTTTTTCCTATAGATACTTTGCATTCATGTAATTTATGTTTTTTTTTTGACTGAAATGTAATTTATGTTAGTTTTGAAATAGTAGAAAATTGCATCTTATTTGTAATATTGAGAGTATAGCTGGGAAAATATATTTATTTATGTACGTGCTTTCCTACAGTTTTCTTCTAATCCTAATTTTTTAAAAATAAAACTAGACCATGTCATAAGAAAAGAAACTCATTTGGAAGTGGAACTTATAAAGCGTGTAAATTTATAACTTTTCATATGCTTTATTTCTGATCCACGATTATAATATTAAAATATACCTTTACACGAAGAATAATAAAAAGAATATGCTCAACCATGTTCGACTCCTTTATATTCTTTACTATCTCAACCACGTGTTATGTTTGGACGTATCTTTCAAAAACATAACACTGTTATTACCAATGTTGACCTCTAAAGCAAATCTAACCACTAAAAACAAATGCATCGATGCATATGAAAACTGTAAATCCACAATATAGTTAGTAGAAAAAGAGTGCACAATAAACAATGCATATAAATTTACAAATAACATGATAAATGTATTTTAAATTCGCATACAAATAAGAGGAAAAGAATACTATTATTTTCATCACTTACGTAATGATCTCAGACACTGTCACAGCAGCAAACACGAGAAACAAAACTCCTCCGACATAAGCTATTGCCTGTTTTGAACCAAAACAAACATTTAGCTTACCTTCCTCTTAAGAATTCTCTCCCACTCCAACACTTTTAATGAATAAAGATTTAAAGTTCTGAGCCACTCCAAAAAGCAGTTTTACAAAGTTTATTTATCAATGGCAAAATATAAAAATTGGACGAGTTATGATAGTAGTAAAGTTTCTATAGAAAATTACTAATCTAAATTCAACATCCAAAGCCTTCAAACTGAACTCTAACCTTCAAAACCTAACATCGAACACCTAAATCGGTAACCTTGAAAAACCTTAAAAATGATCTACCTCTTTGATTTTTTTAAATAATTCAACACTCTTTTTTATAAATATTTTGAAAGATTTGTTGGCGTTTAGCTTCTTTGTTTAGGAATATTATCACGTTGTTGACAGATTAAATCGGACATAGGAAAGAATCAAAACAATAAAAGATGTTATTTTGACTCTTTCTGGGGGAGGGGAGGAATCGATACCAAATGATGTGGAAGGATTGAGATCAATGAACATAGAATAGAAGCCTATTGTTGCCACTTGCCATAGAATAAAAACCTTAATCTCTTAACTTCTCTCACTTTTCTTTTACATCAAGTGTAAAAAAGAGATCGTTTGACTAAAACAAAACTCAAAAGGTGTTTTGGAACTAAAATAACCAAGAATAAAAGCTAGTAATATAGCCATTAGAATCTGTGTTTAGTGTACTAGAATGCTGAATAATTCCAAGGATATGCTTTTAGGAACTAATATATGTATAAAGATTAACTGATTAGTAACATTTACCTTCTCTGACAAGAAGTTTCCCAGCAAAGAACCTCCCAAAACCGCAAGCTACAATAAGGAAAAAAACAAATACCAACCAGCAAGTTAGGGTTCTTGTGTTCCAAGTTTCTGGAGAGTAACAGTTCTCCTCGTTGATGTGTTTTTAAAGCCTATCAATATTAAGATTTTAGGGTTTATAGATATGCTTTTGAGTAGCCTAGTTGTAAGGGTCGTAATATTACACATATAAGTTTATACCTTTTTGTCGAAAAAAATTAAGTTAACTCACCAGAGTCGCAGCACCATGACCCGCCAATGCTCCAGCGATGACACCCAATGGGGATGATGCAGCCGCAAGAGCTTCAGATAATTAAAAGATTGATATAGAGATTTGGAGTTTAGGACCTGAGCTTTGGTAATGTTGGCCAAGTTTATATGATGAAAGCTTAACGTTATAAGTCTCACCAATAGTTGAGAAGAAGGATTTATCACCCCATTCAGCAACAAAAACCAAAGCGAAAGTGCTGATGATGGTGTTGGCGGCTGCTGCTATCCCAGCGCCGTTCGCTGAAAGCTCTGAAACCGCTAGTTCTGCCTGTTGAAAACAAGTATTGAGTTCTCAAAGGTTGTATGGAAATATATAGAAGTCAAAAGGCTAAAAAGAGATTTTACTTCTTTCTGTTCTTCGTCAGCTTTAAGTCCATCGTCAGAGATAGCATCTGCTAACGTTGAAACACCAAAGTAAACCTAGAATGTAACAAATTAGTTAATATATATATATATATATACTATTTCATGGTTAAGAATAAGCCTGTAAGATATGATCCAACCCAAACCCAAAAATCAGGACTGAAAAAAACAAGTTTACCAGAAGACAAACTGCTGCAATGTCATCTATAGGCAAATCGGTCTCACCAAACCTGTGTGTTTAAAGTCACTAACATTCAGATTCATCATGAAACTTAAACCTGAAATATAAATTTTTGAGGGAGTTTTTTTTCATTTATTCAAACCTGAATGGAAGAATTTCATCGACATAATGGAAAGTTCGTCCAAGCACTACAGATATTATCGTCATTATCCTGCAAAAAAATCACGAAATTTCACAACGTTCTTTAACTGGTTTCAGATTAACATTTTGGTTCAGACATGATGCAACGGCTCTGTTTGAGAAAGAAAGCATACCCAAGAGCGCCAAAAGTCCCAGCGAAAACAGTAACAGCGTTGTTCCTTGCTGCTAACAGGGCCTAAACATAAAGTCAATAACATGTTTGATTGGAAGGGAGTTTCTAAAACGTAGGTTAACATTTGAAGCTCAAGGCCATACCGCAATGAAGAAAGTTTTATCTCCAAGTTCAGAGAAAAAAATAAGCAAGAAGGCCTGTAGAGAGAGAGATAGACAGAGCAAAACGTAAATGACTGGGACTGAAAGAAGGCATATATAGTTCCAGGTTCCATCATGCAAAAGGGAGATTATCTAACCGAAGCAAAACCTGAGCTAATGTCTCCGAGGTCTCCAAGAGAAGTGACAAACGACTGAGTCACGTTGGGAATTTGAGAAACTGCAAAAGCTGGATCAGTTCCAAGTAATGCGAGCGGAGCAGATACAGCCAAGAGCTTAAGAACTCTCTGTGTCATTCTTCTTGAGTGAGCTACCGATGGGTCGACCAATAAATCAAGATTTCTATCATTTTCTTCAGACTCAGATTTCTAAAAATAAAGCAAAAACAAAACAAGTTAACTTATGCATTACACACTCACACACTCAACTATAGTTCAACCTTCAAATGAATCCTAAGCATCTCTATAACATATAGGATCCAAGCAATTAAGAATAGACTTGGATTCCACAGAGTCTCTCTATAATCAAAAGGGATCGATCAAAGTAAAAAAAAAAAAAAAAGAAACAAGAATTAAAGTCACCTCATCGAGGTAACAAGACGCATTGCGTTGGAAACATCTCCGAGATTCATTTCGACTCAAACCTCTACACATAATTGTCAAGACACTAAGTTCGTTTCACATATCAAATTCAAAAGCTGATGAACATTAGGAGAGAACAGAACATACCTAGAGAACTTGACACGAATTGGACAAGGGGAGACGCATCTCCGCAATGATGAGGAAGAAGAGTTGGGAGGTCTACGGTTTGGGAATTGAAGACGAAGCGAATTCAAACTAAGCATTTCTCTCTTAATCTTCTTCTCGGAGTTTTGTGGTGCTCAATCTATCTATCTTTTTCTTCTTCACAGACTGTGTGAATATTTGATTCTTTACTGGCAGAGGAAAAGGAAAAACATATGATTGGCTCTGTTTGGTTGTTTGAAGATAGTGAAAATCCTCTCAACTTGTTATGCGCGCGCCTCCACGTATTACCCCCCATCCCTCGTGTGTCAATCCATTTATTCCAATTAACACCACACGTGTGTACGCTGACGGATAACTTTCTTTTGGCCCAAACTAGGCCCATTATTCATCAAATTAAATATACTGGTGAAACTGTGAATTAAATGGTGTTTTCTGTCTCAACATACGACTGTCTGTGAGACTATATAAAAGACTAAAACGTCATCGTGTTGAGCTGATTCGTGGGCGGGCGGGCTTGTCATTACCAAAGTCTTCGTTGTTCTTGGGAGATGGCGAGGGCGTCGTTCAGGTGGATTTTGCAGCTACACAGAGATGTACCAAAAGCTGCTCGATTCTACGAGCAAGGTCTCGATTTCTCCGTCAATGTCGTAACTTTACGTTGGGCTGAACTCCAATCTGGTCCTTTGAAGCTAGCTCTGATGCAATCTCCCAGGTTATTAATTCAAATATCGACCAATGCAGATCACCTGTTCGATTAATTGGCTCAGAGAGTAGGCTTATTATTTAGCTGCCTTTCAGTTAACTGTCCTGTCTGATGAAAAAGGGTTGGATCTTATAGAGGATTTTGTTTTGTTCAGTTATTGAAACATAAGTAAATTAGAAGATCAATGTTTTTGATGCAGCGAGCATGTGGTGAGTGAGAAGGGATACTCTTCGTTACTGTCGTTCACTGTGACAGACATTAATACATCAATCTCCAAACTTATGGAGTTAGGAGCTGAACTCGATGGCTCTATCAAATACGAAGTCCATGGCAAGGTAAAACCAGAGCAACCATCTTCTTCCTTTCTCTTTTTTTTTTTTTTTTTTTTTTTAACCTTCCTTTCTCTTTTCTGTTTCGTGCAAATGCTCAAATTTCATATACATTGTCAATACTTCTTTCGATTAACCAGGTTGCATCTGTGAGATGTCTGGACGGTCATGTGCTCGGCCTCTACGAACCTTCTTAGGTTTTACCAATTCAATAATTTACTTTGTTGGTGAAATTTTTTCCAACCGCTAGTAGTACTAATAGCCAAGCAATCACTAGAATAAAGCAAAAATCAATGAAGTGCATTTCTTATTTTTGTAATCTGAACAAAATTCTCTTGAGACAATTTGGGTTTAGAATCCCATAAGCAAGACAAAGGATTTTACAAAAACAAAACCTCAACTGGTCTTCCTCGCAAGATTAGTCCATTCCGTGTGGTACGCACCAGAACGATCAAATTCTCTCGTAAGTATGAGCTCCAAAGAGATCTCTCTGCGCCTGCACCAGATTCGCCAGTAATCTAGCTCGCTTATAAGTATCACAATAGGCAAGACTTGCGCACATTCCAGGCGTGCTTATTCCTGCAGAGACAGCCAAACCCACCACTCTCCTCCAAGCAGCTTGGTTCAGAACCACAAGGCTTGCCAAATCCGGGTTTCTCTGTTATGCTTTCTTGATCCTATCCAAAAACACTGCTCTTAGACCAGGCACACTATTTTTTTTTTATAACTTATATTAAAATAGAGTAACTTTATTATAGAGTAATTTTTACTTTAATAGTTGACTCTATAATAGAGTTACTCTATTATAGAGTAGAAAATAGAGCAATGTTACTTTTTCACTCTATATTTGGAGTAAAAAAATGATATTCTTCTATTTTCCACTTTATAATAGAATCAATTATTAGAGTAAAAAATTACTTTATAATAGAGTTACTCTATTTTAATGTAAATTATAGAAAAAATAGTGCACCATGGAGATGTCCTTATGGTGCACCCGCCTTTTTAAATAGCCAATTCAACCAAAGTTCAAGTTCCAGCTTTTTCCTAAGCTCTTAGCTCTAAGCAGATGCTGATATAGAGGATACACGTAATATAATGTAAATATACAATTGTCATAACTGATTCCATAGACTCTTGTATATAAACTCTTGTATTGCATACCTAATAATCAAGAGATTCAGTTATCACTTTAACCTAGTCTATATGGTATCAGAGCCGCCAAAGATCTAAAAACCTAAAACGGCTCATCCTTTTTTTTCTTTCTTCCGCAAACCATCTCCAATCTTCTTCATGGCATCACAAAACAGCTCCGCCACGATAGACACCATCACCACCGGAGATGCACAAAACTCGATCCTCAACATGAACATGAGCAACGTAACCAAACTCTCCTCAACCAACTACCTAACTTGGAGCATTCAAATCAAAGCTTTACTGAGAGGTTACAATCTGCTCAAGTTCATCGACTCCTCTGCTGCTCCACCACCGATGCATATCACGGTTGCAGACAGAGAAGAAACCAACCCGGCGCTTGATTCTTGGAATCGTCAAGATGCACTGATCTATAGTGCACTCATGGGTTCCATTGAAACAACAAACCATCCACTCATTGCGAGAGCCAACACGTCCCTTGAAGCATGGACCACCCTTGCTTCAACGTATGGCAAGCCATTTCGCGGCCACATCAAACAGCTGAGAAATCAGCTCCAACAAAGCATTAAAGGATCCAAGTCAGTTGATGAATATATGCAACTCATCAAAACCAAATCTGACAATTTTGCTCTCCTTGGAAACCCTATGGATCCGGAGGATCTCACCGACGTCATTCTTGCTGGTCTTCCAGATGACTTCAAAGCTGTCATCGAATCAGTCCATGCTCGTGACACTCCTATCTCATTCTCTGAACTTCATGAGAAACTCATAAACCGTGAAACAACCCTTCAAACTCAGAGTGCTCAACCACAGTTGTTCCCTGCAACAGCACATCACACACATGCAGCTCCACCTCCATCGCACTCCAACAAACAGAGGAACCAGCGACCCACATACAACAACAACAACAACCAACAGCCTAATCGCTATGGTCAGAACACTCGTGCTCCAAAACTGTATCTTGGTCGCTGTCAAGCGTGTGGAACACAAGGTCACACAGCAAAACAATGTCCTCAGTTCCGCATTGTGTCTCATCCCAACAATGCTCCATCACAGGCGTCATACCAGTGGCCTCCTCAAGCCTACAATGCGATGATGAACTCTCCTGAACCACCATCATGGCTTCTCGACAGTGGAGCATCTCACCACATCACGTCTGATCTTGCTAACCTGTCAATGCACACACCATACACTGGTGGTGAAGAGGTTCAAGTCGGGAATGGTGCATCACTCCCGATCACACACACTGGTTCATCAACTCTTACCTCTTCCAATCGTTCACTTTATCTCAATAATGTTCTAAGAGTTCCACATGTTTCAAAGAATCTTGTCTCAGTAAACAAACTATGTACTGACAACTTTGTCTCTGTGGAATTCTTTCCGAACACATTTCAGGTGAAGGATCTCAACTCGGGGGCGCAAGTACCTCACGGAAAGTCTAAAGATGGAGGATATGAGTGGCCCAGTCAATCCGCAAACCTATCCTCTTCAGCCTTTGTTTCTTCTGTTAAATGTCCTTTGTCCCTTTGGCATTTACGCCTAGGACATCCTGTTATGCTTATCTTAAACACTGTTGTTTCAAACTCTTTGCTTCCTTTATCGTATAAAAACTTCAAGTTTCACTGCAATGATTGTCTTGCTTCCAAAAGCCATAAAACACCTTTCCATCAAACTTCTCTTACCTCCTCAAACCCTCTTGAACTTGTATTCTCAGATGTATGGACGTCTCCAGTGTTCTCAATAGACGGATACAAATATTATGTCATCTTTGCAGACAATTACACTCATTATGTCTGGCTCTATCCGATCAGGCACAAATCAGATGTCCGCAACATATTCACTCGCTGGAAAGCTATTGTGGAGAACAAGTTCAACACAAAGCTCAAGACTCTCTACTTTGACAATGGCGGTGAATACATCGCAATGGCTGATGAACTGGCTCTCAATGGCGTATCTCATCTCACGAGCCCTCCACACACACCTGAACACAATGGGTTTGCGGAAAGACGTCACCGTCACATTGTCGAAATAGGTCTGGCGCTTCGGTCTCAATCATCCTTGCCCAACATGTACTGGAGCTATGCCTTCGCAGCTGCAGTATACCTCATCAACCGCCTCCCCACGCCAACTCTATCAAACCAAAATCAATATGAAAAACTCTTTGGCCGAACTATCTCAAGCTTCGAGCTTTTGGATGCATCTGCTACCCATGGCTTCGTCCCTATGCCAAACACAAGCTGGACACGAGATCTGCTCCATGCATCTTTCTTGGATACTCCCTAACCCAAAGTGCCTATCTTTGCATTGATCCTGTGACAAAACGAGTGTATGTATCTCGTCACGTCTAGTTCGTTGAAACCACATTCCCCTTTCAAACACTCTCTTCCTCTCCTTCCCAATTAAAAACCCCATCCTCAGACTGGCTCCCGCCTCTTTCCAATCCCGAAACTGTGCCACTCAGACCTCCGTCAGCGGTTCAGCCCCCAGGTTTGGATCCTTCTCCAGTGAACGTGCAGTTTGCAGAAGCTCAACCTCATCGCCTGCACCTTCTCCAACAACTCAGGAGCCTCTTGTGCCTACTCCAAATAATCATCTTGCTCATACTAATGAACTTGTTTCTCATGAACAGGACAGAGCACAAGTTGCAGAGACAGCAACATCATCTCAACCGGTGAACCATCATCCCATGAAGACGAGAGCAAAGAACAATATCACCAAACAGAAGACAAAATTCTCTCTTGTGGTCTCTGCACAACGGCGCCCTGACACTGAACCAACATGTGTGTCTCAGGCTCTATTGGATGAACGCTGGAGAAAATCAATGGCACAGGAAATGGATTCACAACTTTGGGAGCACACTTAGGATCTCATTCCTCCAAATCCTCGGTACAATCTCATTGGAAACAGATGGATTTATCGAATCAAACGAAATCCAGATGGCTCAGTCAAGTGTCTCAAGTCACGCCTAATGGGAAAAGAATTTCATCAGAGACAAGGCCTAGACTACAAAGAAACATTCATTCCAGTACTCAAAAACACCACAGTGAGAACCGTACTGGACATTGCAGTCACACGAGGCTGGTCACTTCGCCAACTAGACATAAACAATGCCTTTCTCCAAGGACACTTGAAGGAGGATGTTTATATGGTCCAACCCGCTGGTTTTGTTGACAAAGATCGACCACATTATGTCTGCAAACTTCGCAAGGCCCTCTACGGACTCAAACAGGCACCACGCGCATGGTATGTCGAACTCAGAACCTTCCTCCTCGACTCTGGCTTCAAAAATTCACTCTCAGATGCTGCCTTGTTCATCCTCCGTTCCTCTAGTGTACTTCTCTATGTCCTCGTATACGTGGATGATATTATTGTCACTGGGAATGACTCAAGCCGTGTTGCACACTTCATTGAACTACTCAGCAATCGATTCTCCCTGAAAGATCATGGCGAACTCAGCTACTTCTTAGGACTTGAAGCCACACGATCATCTCAAGGTCTTCTGCTCACTCAAACAAAATACATTAATGATCTCCTTGTGCGAACAAACATGACTGTAGCCAAACATGTTGCCACTCCGTTGATAACCAATGACCATCTTACTCTTCTCTTCGGTACCAGCCTAACAGATGGAACGGAATACATGTCAGTGGTAGGGGCGCTTCAGTATTTACAGTTCACTAGACCAGACATCGCATTCGCAGTGAACAAGCTCTCGCAGTTCATGCATCGCCCAACCGACCATCACTGGAATGCAGTCAAGAGACTTCTCAGGTTTCTTGCTGGAACTCGTGACAGAGGCATCTTCTTCCGAGCTCACAATACAACTCAACTTCATGCCTTCTCTGCTGCTGATTGGACAGACAACAAAGACGATTTTACATCCACAAGTGCCAACATTATATACATTGGCTCTAACCCCATTTCTTGGAGCTCAAGGAAACAGAAAATAGTAGCCCGATCCTCCACAGAAGCAGAGTATAGAGCAGTAGCTGACACTGCTTGCGAACTGATCTGGATCACCAACCTGCTCAAGGAACTTGGTATCAACTCGATTGCCCAACCAGTGATTTATTGTGACAACGTTGGTGCAACCTACTTGTGTGCCAATCCAGTGTTCCACTCGAGATGAAACATGTTGCTCTCAACTACCACTTCATCCGCGAGCTGGTTCAATCCGGCTTCCTCCGAGTATCTCATGTATCCTCCAAAGACCAATTAGCTGATGCACTCACTAAACCAGTTATACGATCACTGCTAAATGGTCACCTCAACAAGATTGGACTCTCTCAACTACCGGTCGCTCATCTTGCGGAGGCGTATAGAGGATACACGTAATATATTGTAAATATACAGTTGTCATAACTGATTTCATAGACTCTTGTATATAAACTTTTGTATTGCATACCTAATAATCAAGAGATTCAGTTATCACTTTAACCTAGTAGCTGATTCATCCCTTGAGCGTAACTACATATCTGTTGCGGTTTGTCGCTTGTAGGCAAATTGACTCGTGCAAAAATTGAATACCATAACATTCACTTTTTTTTTTTTAAAAGAAATATTCAACAACTGGTTGGGATTAACTAATCTCATATCATTGTTCCATATTTAAAATATATATCTTATCACAAAATGGTTCACTCTTTATATGGTAGTGTTCATGTTGAAATGGACTCTACTCCTAGGTTTTTAAGCCATTCACATTAAAAAAAAAATATGAATTTTTTTAATTATCTTAATTAATAATTTGCTATTTTAAAACATTGAAAAATCAGCTTTTCATTTTGAGAAAATTTGAAATAAATTTTTCAACAGCTTGTAGAAATTTTTCAATTAAATACTAATATAACTGATAAAATATTTAATTGATGAGAAATTCATGTTGAGATATTCTCAGTACAGATGTTCTAGTCTCTTTTAAATTTCAAAATGATATATCAATCTGTTATTAACCTTTTGATGATATTGAATAGTCGAATATAATTATTTTATCTGTTATTAATTATAAGTAAATTCCACTTTAATTATATTTACAAATATTAAGCGTATGTCCAATATTTTTCTTTTTAATAAAGGTCATGAAAAAGATCTCATTTGTAAAAAGAAAAATATAATAAAATGAACATATCAAAATAAAGTATTTGTTTGTGTTTATTATTCCTCATAAAACCAAACCAGAAATTATATGAAAATAATATAAAAAAAATCAGAAATATTAATACAAAGAAGGAGATTACAATTTCAATATAATAGTCATAAACAATTTTTTGGTACATGATATGTCTTTCATTTACTTTTATAAAAAAAGGATAGGCAAATCTTTTAAATATTTTTCTTTTGAATTTTAAACTTCACCTCTAAAAATCCACCCCATAACTCTAAACCCTAATTTTAAATTAGCTAACCTAAAATGTATAAATGTATATTTATAATTTTTAATAAATCTATTTTGGTTATGTTTTTCCCTTGAATGCTATTTTGGAACAAAAAATGATATATTTTAGGGTATTTCTCAAAAAGAGGATATATCTAAAAATAACATTTGGAAAAGTGGCAAAATAAAAGGAATTACCCGTTTTTCTATGAGACTATTATGCTTAGGCCATGTATGAACTTTGTGATGTCATTTCTCATTTTTCTTTGTTTTCAATTCATTTTTATTTTTCAATTAAATATTTAAAATTTAGAAACGAAATATGTGTTAAAAATGTCATTTTCAGTTTATATATTTGTAGAAGTCTATTTTACCTTGGTTTGCAATATATTAAAACAAATGCTGTTTTTGTATCTCTTCGAGAACCCTAAAATTTGTTATCTGTATAATTAATAGAACAACTTATGGAAAATATGTCTCATTTATCAGAAAAAGCATATTCAAGCAAGTATTTATTTATAACCTCACCACACCAAACCAACATACATGCGAAGAAAGTAACAGACAAAGGCCAAGGTCCATTGACAAAAGCAAACGGCCCATCAGCACATTACACAGTCTTTTTAAAATTGGTGACAATAGAAAGAATGGATAGATAATGTAGCCATTACCTTTCATGGTTCAAAGTTGGAGCCACTCATCAATCAAGCTGCACCAACCTGGCCAAAGAGTGACTTTCGGATCTACACACATTCAATATAAACATCATTTTAGAAACTAAAAAAAAACTCAAAGCTTAGAAAAATATGAAACTTGTGTTCTCAAGTTCTATGATATGATATTTGTCTAACCTCAGGAAGTTTCTTGCGGAAAGCGACCTCCAACCTCGCATCAAGAGTGTTTTCACACACAATTTTCCCATCACGAGAAGCCAGCACCACTCCTCCAGCACTGTTATACACCACAAGACAAAGTGTGTATTATAGTTTGGTTCTTTACAATTCATAGTACAGTTTGTAGAAAGTTACCAGTAAGGAGCATGAGGATCATCTTCGGAAGGAGCAGGAGGAAGGAAAATGTCTTTGTCAACAATGATCTCAGGAGCATGAACCTTTGCTTTCTCGCAATACTCTTCGGTTGCATCGTCCAGCATAGACTCCACCATGTAAAGGTCTTCTTTGCGACAACGCAGTAACACTGAAGGCTCTTTCAGTCTTAGCAAACACTACAATTTCATAATCAAAACCAAGTTAGAGAAGCATAACGGTTTAGATCAAAATTATGGGTGAGATTGTTTTCATCTGAGACAGACCTGAACAATGAGGTGTTTCAAGAGATGTTTATACTGATGGTGATGATGGTTGAAGAAGCCATGTTCGCTGACTTTGAGGAGTTCCTTTGCAGCCTCTTCTTTCATTGCGTTGACAATGTCATCTTGAGCTTGAAGAACTTTGATCCTCGATGCGTTCAGTTGCATTGAGTAATCACTTTTACAGACACAAGAAGAAAAGCAAAACACACAAATTAACAAGGTGACATTAGAACAAGACAAAGCCAAACTACATCTGCATGAAAATCAGAACAAAGCCACAATACAAGTCTCTAAGAACCAGCATTTAAGAGTCAATGACTCTCAATCTAGAACTAGTACATGATCATCTCCCTTCCAAACGTAAAGGCCATTAAACTATGAACCAATAGGCCAAAGAGGAACACATAACTTCAGATAATCTACTAGACAAGCAGATCTGCAAGACAAAAAGAAATGAGGAGCCTTACATCTTCCTTCGGACATCGACCTGCTTCTCCTTCTTCTCATACTCCTGTCTAATCTTCTTCTTCTCTGCCTCGACGAGCTGCAACTTCTCAATGTTGAATTCCTGTAACATCACGAGAATCAATGAATCAATTTCCTGAAGTGAAGCAAACATAAATTCAAAACTCCCAAAGACCAGTCCTATGTATTAACCAGTGGTGGCTACACAAACGAAATCTCATAGGAATCTTAAGATCCGAAGATCAAGTAAGACATTCAGCATTATTTCGAAAGAGAGATCAAAGGTCAACATTCACGTAGTTGAGAATTTAAAAACGAAATCGACAAGTAAGATCGAGAGAGAGAGAGAGAATACAGACTTCTTCGGCGGAGACGGAGATCTCGTTGGCTTTTTCTTCGGCTTCCTGGCGGATAAACCTCACCATCTGCTCGATCTGCTTCGCTACATCTGCGTCGTTCATTTTCGCCGGGGAAGAAACTTTCAAGCCACCTACCAAATGACGATTGGGAGCAGAGGAGATCTTGTAGTAGTGATTGATGATGATGAAGAGAGAGATAGTATTGTATTGAAACGGTTTTGTCTTAATATTGTGGATGGGCCCCCAAGCAGTTATTACTATTATATGGTCGGGTCGACTCAGCCAGATAATGTTTGGTTGTCTTTTTGTTTTTAATCATCCTACCTCACGTGTTACTCGTTTCATCTTTGACCAAAAGATATTTATTAATATAAACTTCATAACAATTATATACAAAAATATACTAATGTGTTGATAAATAAAATCTATATAAAATGTAGTACTTAGTAATAACATATTTTTAAAAACATTTTCAAAAAATATTAAATTTTTCTTTTAAAATATGAAATTACAGTATGGACCATATCAAATAGCCTCAAATTGTAATTTGCACATATGTTTTGGCATCAAATACTTTGTTAACTTTTTTTTGTTTTGTTTTTGTATCTCTACTCTCACTTCTAATTAACGACTTGTTTACATAAACAAAACAATTCCCAAACTAAACATATTGATGTGGCTATTATTGACATGAAGAAATCATGGATCCCTAAAACATGGTTCCCAAAATTATGGACCTTGTTTATGGGAGCTCATGAATTCATGGATCCTTAAAACATGGTTCCCAAAATCATGGACCTTGTTTATGGGAGTTCATGAATTCATGGACCTTGTTTATGGAAGATGTCTTTTGTATTCTCTATATATTACAATGTATTTGCAAAGAAATGAATCAAGGAAATAAGTTTCTCTCCTTCTTATTCTTATTTGTTCTTGAGTGTTCTTGAGTGTTCTTGAGTGTTCATAATCTTTCTCTTCATAAATCATCAATTCTAACATGGTATCAGAGCTTTAAGCTCCTACTTCATTCCGCAAACCTTCTCTATCCTTCTCTTTTATTCAGCAAAGCTTTTATGTTATTCTCATTCCGCAAATCATAAAAATGGAGAAGGAAAACATAATTTCCGTGACCCTTGAGGGTCCTAATTATCTCTCATGGTCAAGAGTGGCCAGAATCACCTTGGGATGTCATGGACTTTGGGACAGCCATATCATGAAGGCTGGAACTTCAAAGAGGATGGCTGAAGAAGATAGATACGTGAACAACCACAACCAATGGGTTCAAGAAGACCAACAAGCTCTGGCTCTCATCTGTAACTCCTTGTCAAAACCAATCCTGAAGATCAATTCTCACATCAAAACCGCCAAGAGACTATGGGAGAGTCTTCAAACCGCTTATGGGTGTTTATGGGAGAGTCTCCAAACCATCTATGAGAACGACCGGTTCCTCAGCTTTCTCCTACACCTAGACTCATCATTCAACACACTGATAAATAATTTCTTTACTGGAAGAAAGATTACATGCCTAGATGATGGTGATCCTCTCAAAGGCCAGCCGGATAAATGTAAACCCAAGGAGCAGCAAGCAATTCAAGGGAGAACCATGTATTCTGCTCACATGGGTGATTCAACTAAAGACATGTGGAGAAATCAAGTTGGTACGACCTCATCTGATGATTTTGTGACCAGAAAAGACGCCAATTCTTTTATCTGGAGCACTGTCTTGGCTCTCATTGCTTCCAAGAAGGCTGGTACACATTCTCTTGACTCTAAACCTATCATAATAGATTCAGGAGCAAGCCATCACATGATTTGTGATAGGAACTTGATTAGTAATATCCAGCCTGCCGTAGGGAATGTAGTCATAGCAAATGGTGATAAGGTGAAGATAGAAGGGATAGGGAACCTTAAAGTGTTTGATAAAGAATCTACTGCCTTGTATATGCCTGAATTTTCATCTAACTTGTTATCAGTAAGAAGGGCTACGATTGATTTGGGCTGCCAAGTTGTGTTCAGACCAGATGAAGTTGAGTTTCAAGACCTGAAGACAGGAAAGGTCATTGGAAAAGGGCACAACCATCAGCAAATGTATCATCTTGAGAGGAATATGGTGCCAGAATCATCTATGCCTCACTGCCTGGCTAGCACCGTTAATGGCGCTGAGAACATAATATGGCATGCCAGATTGGGACATCCCCATACAAGAGCTCTAAACCTGATATTCCCTGGAGTGGTGTCTAAGAATGAAGAGTGTGAAGCCTGCATATTGGGGAAGCATTGTAGGACAGTCTTTCCACGGTCTAGCACCACCTATGAGAGTTGCTTTGACTTGGTTCACTCTGATGTATGGACGGCTCCATGTGTGTCAAGGGAGAATCACAAATACTTTGTCACCTTCATTGATGAAAAATCCAAATACACTTGGTTGACACTGATTCAGTCCAAGGATAAGGTGTTAGACGCCTTCAAGAATTTCCAAGCTCATGTCTCCAACCACTTCAATGCCAAGCTGAAGATCCTCAGATCAGACAATGGTGGAGAATACACAAGTCATGCTTTCAAACAGTACCTGGCTCAACATGGAATTATTCATCAAACAAGCTGTCCATATACTCCTCAACAAAACGGAGTTGCTGAAAGGAAGAACAGACACCTGATGGAGGTAGCCAGATCAATGATGTTCCACACCAATGTTCCAAAAAGATTCTGGAGTGATGCGGTGGTGACTGCTACTTATCTGATCAATAGGACTCCAACTCAAGTCCTCAAAGATCTATCACCGTTTGAAGTCCTTAACCAAACCAAGCCGGCTTTGGACCACTTACGGGTGTTTGGATGTCTCTGCTTTGTGCTGATACCAGGGGAGCAGAGAAACAAACTGGATGCCAGGAGCACAAAGCGATGTTCATTGGCTACTCTCCAACACAAAAGGGGTATAAGTGCTATGATCCAGTAGCCAGAAAAGTTTTAATATCAAGGGATGTGAAGTTTGTGGAAACAAAGGGATATTATGAGGTGAAGAATTGGGATGATCTGAGGGACTTACCGCAATCAGAAAGAGCCACAAACCTCAGAATCATTTTGGAGAACTTCGGCATTGGCATGTCTCCAGCAACTCAAGAAACAAGAAGGAATATCCCTGAAGCTACTGCACCTGTTCCAGAAGCTGTAGTTGAAGAAGATGTGATTAATGAAAATGAAAAAATTGTCCATCCTGACCCTGAAAGGGGGAATCAACAAGAAGCTCATGATCAGGATGAGACCAAATCAGAATCAGTTCCTGAGACTCAAGATCAAGTTCCAGAAGAAACAAATGAGGCAGCACCTGATCAGATACAGCCTTTGCGAAGGAGCACAAGAATCAGGCAACCGAAAGTCTACTTCAATGCTAAAGCTGTGGCACATCCAGTGAGTGCAGTATGCTCGCTTGCTCAATATCCAGAAGAACATCAAGTCTTCATTGGAGAATTGGATCAAGAGTACATCCCAAACACCTATGAAGAGGCAATGCAAGACAAAGAATGGAGAGAGTCTGTTGAAGAAGAGATCAATGCCATGATCAAGAACAACACCTGGTATGAGACTGAGCTTCCAAGAGGAAAGAAAGCCGTGACCAGCAGACTCTTGCATACCATCAAGTATCTTGCAAATGGAAAGCCAGAAAGGAAGAAAACCAGACTGGTAGCAAGAGGATACACACAAGTGTATGGAGAAGATTATCTAGACACGTTTGCACCAGTGGCGAAGCTTCATACAATCCGGATACTCATCTCATTGGCAGTGAACCTAGAGTGGGGTCTTTGGCAAATGGATGTAAAGAATGCTTTTCTACAAGGTGAACTAGAAGATGAAGTGTACATGAGACCACCTCCGGGAATGCAAGAGATGGTAAAGCCAGGAAATGTCCTCAGACTCAGAAAGGCGATCTATGGCTTGAAGCAATCACCAAGAGCTTGGTACCACAAACTAAGCACTACATTGAATGGAAGAGGATTTGTGAAGTCTCAAGCGGATCACACACTCTTCACTCTCACCAGCAAGTCCGGGATTATTGTGATCCTAGTCTATGTGGACGACATCATCATTACTGGTAGTGACAAGGAGGGGATCAGTGCCACCAAGACATTCCTCAAGACCGCATTTGACATCAAGGATCTAGGTGAACTGAAGTACTTCCTCGGGATTGAGATGTGCAGATCAAAGGAGGGGTTGTTCATGTCCCAAAGAAAATATACTTTGGATATTCTAAAGGAGGCAGGAGATCTTGGAAGAAGACAAGCCAAGACACCACTTGAAGAAGGCTACAAGACACTGCGAGAGGGGGAGTATGAAGATACTCCATTTGAAGATGTCAAGCAATATAGGAGAATTGTTGGGAAGCTGATCTATCTAACCATTACCCGGCCAGATGTTTGTTTTGCAGTAAATCAGGTGAGCCAGCACATGCAAAATCCCAAGGTTCATCACTGGAACATGGTGGAGAGAATCCTAAGATACTTAAGGGAGGCTCCGGGTCAAGGCGTATGGATGGCTTGCAACAGAAACACTGAGGTTGTTGGATACTGTGATGCAGATTGGGCTGGAGATAGAACAGACAGAAGATCAACTACCGGCTATTGCACATTCATTGGAGGAAATTTGGTTACATGGAAGAGTAAGAAGCAGAAGGTTGTGTCTTGCTCAAGTGCAGAAGCAGAGTACAGATCAATGAGGAAATTAACCAGTGAACTCATCTGGATAAAGAGTCTTCTAGGCGACTTGGGGATTGAGATCACCAACCCCATGACCATGCATTGTGACAACCAAGCCGCAATACACATTGCGTCCAATTCAGTCTTCCATGAGAGGACAAAACACATAGAAGTAGACTGCCACAAGGTAAGACAAGCAGTAGAGCAGCAAGTGATCCTCCCATGCTACACAAGGAGTGAAGATCAACTGGCGGACATCTTCACCAAGGCGGCCAGCAGCAAAGTTTGTGAGTCCATTCTTCCAAGACTAGGACTCATAAACCTTCCATGTCAGTGATCCCCTCACCATGGAGTGTTCTACTCTTTTTCCTTTGCTTGTTTTTTATCCCAAGTGGTTTTTCCAAGTAAAGGTTTTAATGAGGGAATACTTCCTGGCTTTCCAAGCTTGACTTGTTTCATATGGTCAAGCTTGAGGGGGAGTATTGACATGAAGAAATCATGGATCCCTAAAACATGGTTCCCAAAATTATGGACCTTGTTTATGGGAGCTCATGAATTCATGGATCCTTAAAACATGGTTCCCAAAATCATGGACCTTGTTTATGGGAGTTCATGAATTCATGGACCTTGTTTATGGAAGATGTCTTTTGTATTCTCTATATATTACAATGTATTTGCAAAGAAATGAATCAAGGAAATAAGTTTCTCTCCTTCTTATTCTTATTTGTTCTTGAGTGTTCTTGAGTGTTCTTGAGTGTTCATAATCTTTCTCTTCATAAATCATCAATTCTAACAGCTATGTGAGTAAACATCTCTAATATAAGGACTTTAATCTCATATACCTTAGAGAAATACTCTAAGATAGCCTTAAAAAAGTTTTTGTCACAAAAATAACATTTAAGAAAAAGAATGATCAAAATAACCTTTATTAAAGGGTTAACAAAATGACAAATATACATTTATATCCTTTGGGTTAACTAATCTAGACTTAGGGTTTAGAGTTATGAGGTGGAGTTTTGGGGGTGAGGTAACAAAATGACCAATATACATTTATATCCCTTGGGTTAACTAATCTACACTTAGGGTTTAGAGTTATGGGATGGAGGTTTGAAGGTGAAGTTTAAAATTGAAAAAAATAAAATAAAAATTAATTTTTTGAAAATGAAAAAAGGCTAGTTTGGTCATTTTTGTTCTTAAAGGTTATTTTTGTGACAAAAACTTTAAAAATGGTTATTTGAGAGATTTGCCCTATACCTTATCACTAAGTATTTTTCTGCATAATGTGCAACAATAAAAAAATTTAAATTTAAATTATATTTAAAAGTAAAATTTTAAATTCTGTTAGTATTTTGGATTTTATTATTTTATTACTGATATTTTACTATAAATTTTGATTTTAATTATACATAAACTTAAAAGAAAATTGACAATTTTTATTTTAAATTATATTAAATATATATATATATATATATATATATAATTATAATTTTAGATAGATTTTATCTATTTTTTTAAAAAATATATTAAATTAACTTGTATAAAATTCAAAAAATTAAAATAAAATTGTTTAACTATTAAAAATAAAAATAAGCAGTATTTTAAAAATTAGTAGATATCAAAAAGGAAACAAATGATATTATAATGAAAACTTGCGAAACTAGAGAAAGTATAAGGGAAATTCGTGTGAGTTTCATTAAGTAATAAGATCTCTTTATATAGAGATTACAAGGAGGTTTAGGCCGACATTAGTAAAAGAAAATAGTACAAATCCTATTGCAACTAGGAAAAGGAAAACATCCAAAACCAATATGGAAAATGTTTCCTCTTTACCGAAAACCATAAACCTATTTGGTCTAGATTTAATAAACCTCTATGCAATAGGTTTATGGTTGGGTCGGTAATAGACGGGCCGACCATGGACTCATCGACCATGTGCCATAGATGTTATGACAATTCAATATGATTCATAACATTCCCCCTTGGATGTCATAACCATGTAATACGCCTTAGGTGTTGCCTCATTAAAACCTTTGACCAGAAAAAAACCCAATGGGATAAAACCATGGTTAAGGAAAAAGAGTAAAACGCGTTTACTCCCTCTATTTCGTACCTCACTGAAGATCTTTCAATCTTCTCATCCCAATCTGATGTATAAGCTTCTTTAAAGTCAAGGTTGGTAGAGATTTGGTGAAGAGATCAGCTGAATTGTCACTCGACCGTACTTGGACCACTTGGACCTCTCCTGCCTTTTGCAACTCGTGGGTGAAGAAGAATTTTGGCAAGATGTGCTTCGTCCTATCTCCTTTGATGTATCCATCTTTGAGCTGAGCTATGCAAGCTGCATTGTCTTCATATATGATGGTCGGTTCTTCTTTTCCATCGACCATCCCACAATCTGATAGGATATGTTGAGTCATGGACCTCAACCAAATACATTCTCGACTGGCCTCATGAATGGCTAAGATCTCGGCATGGTTTGATGATGTGGTTGCTATAGTCTGCTTCATGGATCTTCAACTTATAGCAGTTCCACCAGTAGTGAAAACATAACATGTCTGAGATCGAGCATGGTATGAATTTTATAGATAACTTGCATCAACAAAACCAACTAAACCTTCTGGTGATTGGTTAGTATAAAATAATCAAAGATCTTTCGTCCCTTGTAGGTAACGAAGTAAATGTTTAATCCCATTCCAGTGCCTTTGGGTCAAACGTGAACTGAATCTAGATAATAAATTTACTGCAAAACATATAGTCGAGTCTGGCTGGCCAGATACATCAAAGCTCCTATGGCACTTCTAATCCAACTATTTTTTCATTCTCTTTCTTTGGAATGTATGGGTTGGTGTCCGGGCCAAGGGACCTTACGACCATGGGTGATGATAATGGGTGACATTGGTCCATATTGAATCTCTTGAGTACATTTTCTGTATATGTCATTTGATGCACAAGGATTCCATTGTTTATGTGCTCAAGTTGTAATCCCAAACAAAACTTGGTTTAAGATCTTTCATCTCGAATTCTTTCTTGAGATATTCAACCGTTTGGGAAATCTCTTTAGAGGTTCCTATGATATTCAATTCATCAACATAAACTGCTATGACCATAAATCCTTTATTCTCAGATTTCCTTACGAATATACATGGACTAATCAGATCATTCTTATATCCTTATTTCACTAAGTATCCACTCAGTCTATTATACCATATTCGACCACTTTGTTTTAATCTATAAAGAGATTTGTTCAGTTTAATACAATATTGTTCTCAAGAACTTTTCTTATCTTTGAGCTCAATACCTTCTAGAACCCTCATGCATATCACATTATTCAGTGGACTATATAAGTATGTTGTTACTACATCCATCAAGTGTAAATCCAATTTATCTCTTATGGCCAGACTTATCAGAAATCAGAATGTAGTAGCATCCACCAGAGGAGAATATGTTTCCTCATAATCTATTCCTGGTCTCTGTGAGAATCCTTGTGCAACGAGCCTTACTTTATATCTCACGACTTCCCCATGTTCATTTCTCTTGCTCACAAAGACCCACTTATATCCAACTGGTTTAACATCATATGGTATCCTTATTATTGGACCAAACCCATTTCTCTTCTTTAAAGAGTTTAACTTCACGTTTATGGCTTCTTTCCACTTAAGCCAGTCTGATCTACAAGTGCACTCTAATATAGACATGAGTTCATGATCCTCGTTCAAATCCATAAGTTCAAGTGCTACCTTGTATGCAAATATATCATCAATGTCGACATCGTTTCTGTTCCATTGTGTTCCAGACATCATATAATTGATTGAGATCTCATTTTATCAATACCCTCAGTACCTCGAAATTTGGCGTTCCAAACATCCTTATTTTGCATATTCAGATCGACTTGGTCTGGTATTGGTTCGGCCATGGTTGGTTCAACCATGGACTGTCCGACTGTGGTTGGTCCGACCACGAATGGTTCGACTATGGTTGGGTCGACCATGTCTTTAATCGTGGATTATTTATTTTTCGAGGAACCTTATTTTTGGAACCTATTGGTCTACTACGTTTCAAACGTGTCTTAGACTCTGTAGCAACTTCATTTTGTCTCTCGTGGACATCAATTCATATTAGTGCATTACAAGCTGGTATATGTGACTTAGTCACTTTTCTGGGTCAGCAAATGAGTCTGGAAATTGATTAGATAGCTTTGTAAATGTATAATCTTTTGGACTTCTATATCACATTCTTTAGTCGAGGATCTTGCGCATGGATAATAGATGTCTGATTCATCGATTTCTTTCCAG
>CAJHQP010005863.1:0-42570 GCA_905132765.1 Moricandia arvensis
TACGCCTTGTTGAGTATTTATGTGGCCTAATGAAGCAGTTTACTTCCGAGATATGTGAACAATGTAGTTTTCCTCTTGCAGAGGCTGTGACAGAAGGGAGGGTTATTCACCCTGCTGGAAGACACAATGCTCTCTGTTTTATCTTATGCTTTTGTTCACTTCCTGTTTTTCGGCCCTAAAATGCAATGTGGCATGCTAACTGGCACCCTATCCTGGATTGCACTGCTTGAATATTGCCTAGTATATTTAAGAATGAATAGTTTGTGAAGATTTTGTTATCTTCGGCAAACATTGAAAATCGGGTTTCTTCCCCCTAAGTGTTGACTATGTAACTCGAAGTTGTTTTGATCTTATTATAGTACATGTGTGGACTGCCTCAGACGTGTCTATCTAGAGGAAACCCTAAGGCGTAGATTTGTGATTTTCCATAAGATGGGAAAAAATAAATAACACCTCAGGTTACCTCTATCGTGGCGCAGATCAGGCACTCAGGCCAAGTGTTAGATCCCAAGAGTCTTTTCAGATGAATTCTCAAACATAACCATAACTTAACACTTTAATGATATCATAACGAGATTTCAATATATAAATCTTTTGTCCAGAACACAATGGAGAGAACTGTAATAAAATGCTAGCTACGACTATTTTGAGCGTGGGATATTCTCATAAAAGCTTCTCATCCTAGCCAATGGGGCGTTCAATCCACCGATTAATGCACACCTAGAGTGACTTGCCGCCTCCAAGATCCTCTTAAGCTGATTAATACCAGACTTGTACTCATTCAACGCCAAAATAGAAGGTGTATGTGCGCAGGAAGCAAAACCGACTGACACCAATCCCTGCGCTGAGCGCACGGTTTGTCTCACAGGTAGCTTTGATTGGTTTCAGGAATGGGAGCTTATTTATTGTCCACACCTGTTCCCACCATTTTTGGGGCGATGCTACTGCAATCATTGCTAAATCCCCGTTGTGGAGATTGGGTATTGCACAGCAGCTAGGCTAATAGCTGTATTCCTTGCGATGTGCGTAAGCAAACAACTTCTCGTTCTCCCAACTGAAACATGGCCTTCTCCCTCCTGAGGTTTACCAGCCTCATTCTCCCGGGCCATTCGATATACGACCTATATCATCTACGTCTCACGACCGTTTAACTGTTTGGGATGTGGTGTGTTTTGTACCTATGGAGTTCACAAGGGTACACTTATCCTAAGGAACGCTAGCAACTCAAAATCAGGAAGGTCTTTGCAATAAGGAGCTATTTATTGGGTATACCAAGCAAGAAATTTGCACACAATGATGGCGATCGCCAAAAGCGCTACAAAGCCGCACCATGCGATCCGTCGAGTTATAATTCATCGATCCAATTCGCATTTCCAGAGACTAGGGTTATGGTGTTAGAGATGTGAAAGGTTTAGAGTCAAGGAATTTTTGATACAGAGTTGGGATACTTGAAGGAATTTGTCCTCCACGCATGATCGCTCAGATAGGGCAACAATGAGGATAATCTGGAAAGTCTTGGCTTAGTCTCTCTAATGCAAAGGAGGCGCCTGCTAGTATAACTACCAGTCACTGAGGGTCACTCCTCCTAGCATCGGCTGCGAAGAGGCCACGGGGGTTTATTTAATCTACATAACAAGAACTGCATCCCCTTCATCGGACGGTTTGTTGGCAACGTATAGCTCTAGAATTACTAGCCCGGACATGTCAAGAAGGTCATACGGTTTCATTCCGAGGTATGTCAAGGTAGTTAACCATCAACCAAAACTATAAGACCACTGATTAATGAGGGCTAGCCCTCTAGTCTGCCAGAAGTGATTCCAACAAGTGCTAATGAATTCGTGTCATCACTATACACACGGTGCATTACCAGCTGGAACCTACTTTGAGACAATAAGAGGAGTACATACTAGCATATGACTAACTGAGCAGGATCAAGCCAGCGCTAGCCATATTCATTAAAATCCATGGGGCTATATATAGACCCATAGTGGGTAGTGATTCCACTGCTAAAAACAATCAGAGCGCATAAGATTGAGGCTTGAGATTGCCACCAACGCACAACACTCTATAGAGAGTTGCGTATGAGGTTGACCATACTCCCTGGAACTACAACCTTGTTGTCAGGTAATCAGGAGCCAAACTAAGTCGCTCGCAATCTCACATAGCGTCTTTGGAAACCCTGCAGAACACCTCGGTCAAGTCGTTGAGAAAGACATTTCGCGCAAGGTATCATCGCCAGGCGTCTGTTCGAAGAATAGCCCGCAACAACCAGACAAGGCAATCTTGTGGTAGGACAGATAACCGCCATAAACCCAGCGTTACGTTGGTGAAGAAAAGAAAATCCAATCGAGAGAGAGTGTGTATATACACCAATCCGCTCGGAAACAAACGCATACGCGTCTTTGATGAAATCGCCGCAAACACCAAAGCGTGTTCGTGTGATTATCAAGGCACAACAGCAACACAGTCACAGAGTTCGTGTTGTATAGGGAAAATAATCCCGCAAAAACAGCCGTCATTTGAGAGAAACCCAAGGCAGAGAAACCACAGAGAGTTCTTTGGAGGTGAAAACTCTTCGGCAGCTCACCACGCACCCTTACGTCGTTCTTTGAGAACCGCGAATACTCAGCACGAAAGCGTCTTATGAGAAAAAAAGCCCTGTCATACTACTTGACCTAACCTGACCTCTGAAGGCCAAAACGCAGCCAGGTAAGCTCTTTGCGTTAAATGATAGGGAAACGTGCGCCCCAGCAAACACACGACTGCTAGCTATTACGGTAGAGAAGCATCCCCGCTAGTATACTCGCCATTCAAATGGACGACAGTGCTTATGATGGTAAACTGCAACGTGTTCGGAACACACAGAAGAGTATACTTTATCGAGAATAGATGCCTCGCTATATACACACAGTCATGAAGTGTAGGAGACTGGAAACCTGTGCCACATAAACACTCAGCGTACCTATCCCTGAAGAAGACATGCTGCGCGCAAACACCAGCCCGTCCCGTTGAGAAACCCGCATACACACCCTACCGCGCGTCCGTTTGAGAAACTTCTCTTCTCTGTGCCGCTCGACACCACGCCGTCTGTTGACTATCAACCTCCGCGAGAACCCAGCGTCGTGAGAGAGAGCCCTGCACTCGCCAACAAACCAGCGTCAGTGAGTCCAAGCCCCGCCACGTCCTGACCTGCCTGATCCGCCGCGTAACCACACCTCCGGAGACGTTCGTTGATGCCATTTCGCTCGATGGGCACGCAAGAACGCCAACCTTCTAGCTCATCGTTGAGAAACAGCAGCACCAAACAGCTCAGGCAGTACGTTGAGAAACGTTTCTCCGCAAAACGACCGCCGATGCGAAAATTTGTAGAAGATGGTGCCAGCAGGCGCGATAACAGTGCTCCTAGCGAAGAATTGAGCAACCTCGCTTGCGCAACCCGACGACCCTAAGCGACAAATATGAGAAACCCGCAAACACCAGCGAAATTGAGACCGACAATGGTCTTAGCCGTCATCTATTGTCCGACGTTCGACATTTAGACGCAAGAGAATTTGCTGTGGTGTTCGATTCAGTATATTCACCGTCACTGACTTTCTCGCGAGCGGAGCCGTAGGAGTCGATCTCCGTTGCTCAGTTGGACTGTCGTTCACATCACCATAGGGTTTTGGCCCAATTTAACATCTTCTACGCACACACCCCGGACACCAATGCCTCTCTCGGGTTTTCGGCCTCTGCACAGATTGGACCAGTTTACTGGTTTGTTTCTCACCCTTCTTTCACTGACGGACACGTATGACCTCCTCTAACTATTTAAGTTGCACCTAACGATCTTCTCGACCTGGACCGCGCTCACAGGGGGCATACCGTGCTGTGATCGACAAGTGGCAAGCACGTTCCTCTGTGCGTTTCTGAGCGACCTCTGTTCCCTTCCTCCGGCCTATCGTCGCCCACCACGACCTGACGGAGATGCCGGCAGCGCCCGCCACTGTCGTCGCCTGCCTACAACATAGAATTTAAGCAAGCTTTCGCATATAGAGTCTGTAGTACCGTCTGGTCCGCTTAGTCCATTGTGCTACCGCAGCCTCGGCTCCCACATAGGTCCGCACCAGACTCTCTTGTTGTGGATGTGGTGCGTCCCTCCAGGTGTCAGGATTATACTCGATGTCAATCGTTCTTATGAATTTGTCTGTCCCGAAGTCATGGGCGAAGAAATCTCAGGTAAGCATGGCTGGCGATTTACCGGGGCTGTCTTGTGACGTATAGGTGTGGCTCTGACGCAACAGGCTACGTCATTTACACTGAGCCATCCTCTCTAGATTCATCACTTAGTGGCTTATTCCACGTCTAACCCCTGTTCCCACTCACCTCTCTTCTTGAGAGCAGATTTGTCTCCACACCTTCGAAGATGTACACTCCTTGTCCCCGGCCCCCGGCGCCCACGTCAGTGCCATTGCCGCTCTTTGGCTCCTCGGCCTTACCCTTGGCGTCCGTTTGTCGGCCTTGTATTGCTCTTGTGGACCTGCGCTTCAGACCAGAGCAACTCTGGCAATCTCTTGCCCGAGATGGGCACTTCTCGAGGATCGATCAATTTTCTAGTCCTCACGAAGGAGTGCCACTGGAACCACGGACCTTTGTACACCACACCTTCAGGACAGTAAGAGTGCCATACCGTGACCGGTAAACATTATCCCAGGGGCCACATAATTCGGGGTCTCTTTGCGCCGGAATAACGTCGAGCCTGGTATATATGTGCTCTCGCCTCGTTTTGGTCACTGAACTTATGTCGCTGAGTAGATCACTTAGCAGTGTGCGCCACATATACAGCTCGATCATCGGACTTACGCCTTCTACCGGGTGGTCATTCTTCGCGTACACACGCGCAACCTAGCGATTCCACACCGCGCATGGCGGTGGGTTCACTCCCGCCGGTGTACTTAGCCGCACGATAGCTTGCACTCGCGCGTCTGTGCTCATGCCCCCTTCACTGGTCAAAAGCTAACTTTTCGGACTGTACTCATTACAATGTTCTCTATTCAACCATGATGCGCGACCGGAGTGTTTCGGTCTCTACAGTTATCGACTTCCCTCCGTAACTCGTCCCTCCGTTTGCCGGGTGACCCCGTCCGGTGCGTACGCGTGTTCGTGCTGGTTCGATCAGTGTCTTCCGGGCAGCTCTCAAGGAGTGGCCCTCTTAACCTCCCTCTCCCCACGTACACTCATGTTCTGGCCCTATAGAGCAAACCCTGCACACATCCACATCTTTTTTCTAGTAATACCTCTTACCAGCTTACGGCCCAGTATGCCATGACATTGACGTTCGATGCTCTCTCAGGCTTGAGCTGACTGCTCTCCGCATGTGAGTGACACTCATTACAGCGAGACAACCTCTTATCACCCACCTCTCGCTGGAGAATTTCTGAATGGCTGTCTGTTTTTTGCACGGATTGCTTCATCACAGGAACTACGGATTCTCACATCCCATGCTGAATCCCTTGTCCTTTCTCGGCGTACGCTGGTTGTGTGGCTCAGTATCTGTGTCCAGTTTTTCTTCGTATGCTCTCTAAACCCCACTTGACTTCGGATGTTGCACGTGCCCACCTCCTCACCATTTTACGATATACACCCTTAACTACACAGGTTCGTGACTTACTCTTCCGACTCGGGCGTCACTTAACTCGGGATGTCTATAGACGTGAATCTCTTCTTGGATCTCCCGACACTTTTATGAGAGCTACTTCGGCCACAATGTGATCTCACTTTTGATTTGACTGCGGCATTAGCCTGACCCGACAGCACACTCTCGTCACACATCACTGCGTATGTTAGGGAATCACGCTTCCTCCCTTCCTTTCAGACATAGATTATTCTCTTTCATCACACAGGAATCACACCATTATTATTTGTGCCTGTTGTTCTTTTTTGTCCGTGCCGTTCTCCTTTCGACGGCTGCCTCGAGCTTCTTTGCTTGGACTGGTCAGTCCATCTGCTTCTGTTTTTCTGCTCACAGGAACAGTTTCGCTTCTGCACTTCGAGAGTGGTCCAGCGTCCTCCGCGATCGTGTCAGCCACGCTTAGCTCTGTTTTCCTCTCAACTTGCCCTATTTGTTTTATTGCCTTGAGTTACCCGGTATGGCGGTCTCCCTGCCTTTACCCACTCCTTGGGGCGTGTCCTCTCTGGCGTCAGTCTACCTCACGGCCACGTTACTTGTACAGTCTCCTCTTACGCGCAGCTACTGCCTTCTGTGCGTCGTCTCGATTTGACTTCTCACCGTTGTGAGGTCCCACGTTCGAGTGTGCCCCCGTTTGGTCATGCTGGCATCTCCGCCCGTGTACTCGATGCTTATTTGATGTCCTCGGCATCATAAGTGTTTGCCTTCTGGCGGTGGCTCCTCCCGCTTCTCCCTGACCGTGTGTCCTGAATTTTCCAGTGATGCTATCCCTGGTCATCCTAGACGCCTCGCCAACTTGGGTTCGACTTTTCTAATGACCACGTACCTGGGCATCCCTTCTATTTCCGTTTTCAGTAAGTGGCCATGCAGATCAGTAGACGAGGGTGATTGAGTAGCTCTCTTTTTTAGGTTTTGGTAATCGCCCTCTCTTGTGCTTCTCCACTTGAATCCGACATCCTTCTTTATCACCTTCAGTCAAGGGAGCTGAATGGTGTAAAGTCTCTCACAAATCGCCTATAGAACCCAGCAAGTCCATGGAAACTCCTCACTTCTCCTACTGTGGTTGGACTCTGGCCAGTCTTTGATGGCTTTGATCTTCTCCTCATCGACCTTAACTCCATCTGCACTTACAAAAACCTAGGAAAAACCAATAGTTATCCGTGCAAAAGGTGCACTTCTTCAAGTTGGGCATAAAGCTTTTAATTCCTTAAAACATTCAGGACAGCCCTAAGATGTTCTAGATGTTCTTCTAAGTTCTTGCTATATACTAAGAGTCATCAAAGTATACTACAACAGAAATGCTATGAATGACCTAAGAACATGATTCATTAACCTCATGAATGTACTAGGTGCATTGGTTATCCAAATGGCATAACTAACCACTCATATAATCCATGTTTAGTTTTGAATGCAGTTTTCCATTCATCTCTCTTCTTTCATCCTAATCTGATGATAACCACTTTTCAAATCTATCTTAGAAAGATGCAAGAACCATGCAATTCATCAAGCATATCATCAAGTCTAGGGATAGGATGGCGGTACTTCACTGTGATGTTGTTGATTGATCTACAATCAACACACATATGCCATGTACCATCCTTCTTAGGCACTAGGAGCACTGGTACAGCACATGGGCTCAAACTCTCTCGGATATAGCCCTTCTCCATGAGTTCCTCTACTTGTCTTTGCAACTCCTTGGTCTCAACCGGATTGGTTATGTATGCTGGACGGTTTGGAAGTGTAGATCCTGGAACAAAGTCTATCTGGTGCTCAATCCCTCTCAAAGGTGGTAAACCAATGGGATTGTCGTCTGGAAATACATCTTGAAACTCCTGCAAAAGAGAAACCATTTCACTCGGATACACCGGTGTAGAATCTGTTAGGTTCAAAAGAGTTTCTTTAAACACAAGTAAGATAGCAGATTGTTGAGAGTAGAGAGTTCTTTTGATATCACCCATGTTAGCATAGAAGTTAGGCTGCTCAGTTCCAGCCGGATTTAGATCAATCTCCTTCTTCTTTTGGAGGTGAACCTGATCTTGTTGAACTTCCTTAGGTGTCAAGGGAACCAGAGTGGTCTTGCGTCCCTTGAACTCAAAGGAGTGCTTGTTGGTGAAGCCATCATGGATAACTCGGCGATCAGATTGCCAAGGTCTTCCAAGAAGTATGTGACCAGCTTCCATAGGCAACACATCACACAAGACTTCATCTTCATATCTCCCAATGGCTAAGGGAATAAGGACTTGACTTGAGACCTTCATGGTGCCTTCTTCATTCAGCCATTGTAGCCGGTAAGGTTTGGGATGCTTCTGAACCTTCAATCCCAACTTCTTGACCAGGGTTTCACTCGCAGCATTCACACAACTACCTCCATCAACAATGAGGCTGCACACTTTCCCTTGGACCAAGCACCGGGTGTAGAAGAGGTTCTCACGCTGCTCCAGCTCCTCAGCCTTGTTTTGCAAGCTTAGAAGTCTTCTTTCTACCAAAAGCTTCCCCTGGACTGGTCCTTCTTCATGTTCTTCTTCAGTGTCTTCTTGGTCAGACTCGGTGATGTCATCTTCTGAGGCATACTCTCCATCTTCCAGCAAAATCATGACTCTCTTGTTGGTACATTCAGAGGCGTAATGACCTCTTCCTTGGCACTTGAAACACTTGACATCACGAGCTCTGGAACTAGAGGCTTCAACCTTGCCTTTGCCCTTGTCAAAAGCACTGCTTGGTTTGGTCTCTTCTCTTGGATAAGGACTTGTGTTCCTTCTGGAACGGCTTAGACTCCTTAGGGTAAGGTGTCTTCTCTTCCTTTGTGTTGTGTAACCGGTTAGAGCCATAGTGGTTGCGTGAATGTCCCTTCCTCTTGAGCTGCTGCTCCACAAGAATAGCTTTGTGTAGCATCTCTTCAAGCTCCACATAGTGTTGCATCTCAACATTGTCTTGTATCTCTCGGTTTAAACCACATAGGAACCTTGACATGGTTGCTTCTCTATCTTCTGATATGCTCGCTCTTAGCATGAGCAACTCCATCTCCTGGTAATACTCCTCCACTGATCTTGAGCCTTGGGTAAGTTTCCTAAGCCGGTGATGCAAGTCTCTGTGGTAGTGACTTGGAACAAACCTCTTGCGCATGATAGACTTCATCTCTGTCCAAGTCTCAACTGGTTCCTCTCCATTCCTTCTACGGGTTGTGATGTACTGATCCCACCAACTTAGAGCATAGTCATAGAACTCGGTAGCAGCAATCTGAATCTTCTTGTGGTTTGTGTACTGCTTACACTGAAAGACTAGCTCAATCTTCTTCTCCCACTCAAGGTAGGCATCCGGATCAGCTTTGCCATGGAATGGGGGTATCTTTATCTTCAAACCAGCAAGCTCATCTCCCTGGTTCATTCTTCTCTCTTGGGCACGCCTATGTCTTCTTTGGCTTTGTCTTGAGGATGAACTGAGGTGTTCATACTCATTGTCAGTCTCCTCATAACCGGCATGCTCTTGGCGAGTTGCATGAGGTCTCTCTTCTCTCCTAGTCTCCCGGTTTGGAACTTGACCAGTAGCTCTCCTGATGTCTTCTCTGAGCTCCCTCCGGATGTCATTGAGGTTGGTTCTCATCATCTCGGTCATGGTTGCTACCATGTTCTGATTGAGTTGAGCCGACATAGCCTCCATGAGAAGCTTGTTCTTCCTAACGAGTGCAGCTTCTTCTTCAGACTCGGATCCCATGCTTCCTGCACAAAGGTAAACAAAATAACCAGTAAAAGGGTTCAAGGTAACGAGATAAGCAAAAAGGAAAAAGGATAAAACAACCTAAAGCTTCTTCTGCAAGACAAAAGCAAAAAGGATATTCGGCTACAAGCAAAAAGGAGATTAGGGTTTGCCGATTCAAGTAAAAAGGAAATTCTTTAAACTTTGTCTAAACTTTTCTAAGCTTGTCTAGCACCCTAAACAACCTTAATCTACTCGTGTTCGAGGTGATTATCAAGTTAAACAGGTGAAACAAAGTGATCTAAAAGGAAAAAAGACAACTTGTGCGGCTAGGGTTTCTATCGCTCTAGGGTTTCTTGCAAGCAAAAAGGAAAAGTTTAAAAACTTGTCTAGTTCCTTATGAAACTCGAGCAGCCCTAAACAGATTAGATCTATTGCTTAATCAAGGTAATAGAGATGAAAACAAAACAATAAGAGAGAAAACGAGCACTTCCCAACAAAAGTTGTTCTGATACCACTTGATGTGTCCCTAGGATGCTCTTTGGTTGATGGGAATGGATAATCCTTGCAAGAACGAATCAGAGACTCAAGTTCTTCAAGGCGTGTGGATTGAATGGTGACACAAGAGGGATGGATGAACTCTTGATACTCCTAGATGAACAAACCGGATATGACACACCGATTTAGACACCCTTAGGTCTCTGGATATTACACACCAGAACTCGACACACTTTCTAGAGAGAGAGCCGTCAAGGAGAAAGAATACTCGTTGATAAAAGTTGGATGCGTTACAATAGGGTTTAAGAACCCTTTAAATAAAAAAAAAAGAAACCGAGAACAAGCTCTCTAGGGTTTCGGAAATAAGCAAAATGGAAACTATGGTTTAACTTTAACATATGCTTAAAAATAACATAAAATGTAAACTTCTTTCTAGACTTGGACCGAGATAGGGCCTAAGTGATGTGAAGACAAGTTGTGGCCTCGTTAAAAACCTTCCTCCGGAAAACCTCGTGGGACAAAACCAAAAGCAAGGAAAAGAGCACACACCCCATGTCTTGCCTAGACACTAACTCAGCTTGATGTAGAGATGGCTTGAATTGTGATCAAGACACCTCGGATCAGACCTTGTCCAAGACTTTCTTGTTGTGGATGTGAAGTGAGTAATCCAACAACATTCTCTTTAAGCTTCTTGACTCTGGAACGAGTCATGGGACCTTCAGGAATGGCTAGAGCATCATCACCAGGCTGCTGGTGCAATGTGGCTTCATGTGGCTCATCTAGACTCTCCTTGTTCTCCTTAGTGATCCGGTCCATGATCACATCACCTGCACTGTTCTGTCTCTCTCTACAAATTAGTTATTTAAGTTTTCATGTTTTATTAGTAGTTTATTGTGCTTGTAAAGTCTTGTACCTTGGCTATAAAGCCCCCACATGTAACCCACAAAATTCCTAAGGAGAGTTGAGCCTCCTCCTTCACTTATTCTCTGGTTCACAATCTCTCATACTCTCATACTCTCTGAAGTGATAAGTTAACTCTTTCCTTCAACAAATCTCTGGTTACTTTATTCTCTCAGTCTCTTATTCTCACAAACTTTCAAATACTCTCACTCATAAATTTCGTCCATCCTTCATTGTCTCTGGTCCATACTAACCAGAAGATCACAAACACTCTCCATAATCCCATCATTCTCACTTAAGCTCTCAAAAACACTCTCTCTTTGATTCTCAGTCTTTCTGGTCCAAACTAAACCAGAAGCTTATTCTCTTCACCAAAATCATTCTCCATTTCATTCTCACCATTTTCTCTCTATTCGCACATGGTATCAGAGCATCAAAGCTCCTGAAAACCTATTCATACTTCCGTAAAATCTCTGTAAAAATCTGTCTACAGAAACTTCCTTGGATACATCTCTTTATCCACTGGTCCAAAGGTCTTCCAAGAGGGAAGAACCTCACCAGAACTCAAGATAAGGGAGTATACCAGTCTGTGAAACTCAAGGAAGCTTCAGAAAAGTCAAGCTAGCTTCATCCAAGATCAGTTTCTGATCCAGTTCTTGCAAAACCAGTAGCAACACTCTTTTGTCCACTGGTCCAAAACTCTCCAAGATGGAGACTGAAACTGAAATGGTGACTCCAGAGACTTCAAGGGGTCCAAAGAAGAAACCAACCCACCTCCTCTTGTCCAAAATGCTGAAGAAAAGCCATGGAGAAAATTATTTTTGGAGCAAAGTCACTGAAGAAGCATCAAAGCTAGGCTGTTCAAACTATTCTCTGGCCAATAAAGCTGAAGCTTATTCTGTGATCCCCAAGACCCAGGACCAGCAAGAGGATAGGAGAGGTTTGAAGTGTGTCCCTGCTAAGAAGGAGGGAATCAAGGAGAAGAGGTGTTGGACAGTCAATCCACACCTCAAACAACTTCTGTGTCACTAAGCCCCCATGGGGTGGAGGTTCAAGAAACCAGCTCAGTTTCTTGATAAGTTGTGCCTCCTTAAAATAAAGAGAAGAAGCCCATGAGTTCAGAGCCTACAGAAGATATAAATTCCTCTCCATGGAGAAATGCCCACTGCCAAACAACACTTTTGACATAGATTGTGTCCATTAACTCCCAAGATGGTAGAGAGGATGATTGGTGCTGTGGAGAGATTGCTCAAGAGGTCTTACCTGAAGACAAGAGGGTGAACAGGAGGTTCCTCAAGAGAGAAAGGCCACAATTCAAGCTAAGAGGGTTGTGGTCTCAAGGTGTTGGTTGTCATTAGCTCTCAACTTCAAGCTTGGCCATATACTCTCATTCTCTGGTCAAGCTTGAGGAGGGGTGTTAATGAGAAGCCAATGACCCATTGTTGAAGCTGAAGCAAAGGAAAAAGTGGAGTTGACCAGGGATATTCTTGGCTGAGCAAAGAGAAGGCAGTTCACTGAAAAGATGGCAGCTAACTCTTTGCAAAGTCCCCCTATCAAGTCACTTCTACAAGTCACTTCTACAAGTCACGTTGCAAGGCCATTTTGAAGAAGGATGAAGTGAGGAATTCAAGTGCAAGCCAGGAGGGCAGACACTCCTCATTATCATCCCGAAGACATGTTGGCTTGATCTCAACCCATGAAGAAGGCACGAATGAAGAAGCAAGGGGGAGACAAGATGTAAATAAGAAGAATGTTCAGAAGGAACCAAGTTCAGTGTGAAGCAAGGAAAGGAGTGGCGACCTTACTTGCCAATAAAGTTGTGAATCCACAAGCTGGATGCTTGTACTCTTTTTCCCTATAATTAGGTTTTTAATGAGTCAAGTAATCTCAGTTCCAAGCTTGCCCAAAGATTCTTATGGTCAAGCTTGAGGGGGAGTGTTGGAATAATGAAAGAAAGAGAAGAAAAAGAAAAGATGGTTGAAGAAACAATCTGGATCAAGCAGACTTGACTTGCAAGCAAAAATGAAGGCTGTCCATACACCACTTGACCTAACCTGACTTGCAAGGCAAGGAAGGTGTTTGGAAAACTCTTGGACGTGGCCAAAGCTCCAGAAACCTAAGGATACTTGGTTAGAATTCAAATGGAAAGAGCTGGTCTGATTTGGACAAGAAAATATCACATGTGTTGCATAAGAAGAAGGACTGACCTGTCACTATCACACCAAGCTGAATGTGCCCTCTCCCTCCAGTCACTTTCTCTTCCTCTGGACGTGCCACACTGTCCATGCCACAGCCTGATCCACACCAGTCTGCCCCAGCCAGTTCTGAACCTGCACTGTTCTCTCTCTCTCTCTACAAATTAGTTATTTAAGTTTTCATGTTTTATTAGTAGTTTATTGTGCTTGTAAAGTTTTGTACCTTGGCTATAAAGCCCCCACATGTAACCCACGAAATTCCTAAGGAGAGTTGAGCCTCCTCCTTCACTTATTCTCTGGTTCACAATCTCTCATACTCTCATACTCTCTGAAGTGATAAGTTAACTCTTTCCTTCAACAAATCTCTGGTTACTTTATTCTTTCAGTCTCTTATTCTCACAAACTGTCAAATACTCTCACTCATAAATTCGTCCATCCTTCATTGTCTCTGGTCCATACTAAACCAGAAGATCACAAACACTCTCCATAATCCCATCATTCTCACTTAAGCTCTCAAAAACACTCTCTCTTTGATTCTCAGTCTTTCTGGTCCAAACTAAACCAGAAGCTGATTCTCTTCACCAAAATCATTCTCCATTTCATTCTCACCATTTTCTCTCTATTCTCACAACCAGTAGATGGATATTCACGATCAAATACTTGATCAATGGGAAGCCTGAAGGAAGAAGTCAAGACTGGTAGCAAGGGGATACACTCAGACATATGGAGAAGACTACATAGACACGTTTGCCCCAGTAGCCAAATTACACACCATCCGGATTGTGCCATCTCTTGCAACAAATCTTGAATGGGACTTATGGAAAATGGATGTGAAGAATGCATTTCTCCAAGGAGAACTGGAAGATGAAGTCTACATGCGTCCTCCACCTGGTTTAGAACACATTGTACAACCAGGGAATGTTCTAAGGCTAAAAAGGCCATCTATGGTCTATAACAACCACCAAGGGCCTGGTACTTCAAGCTGAGCACAACTCTGAATGGAAGAGGATTCACAAGATCTGAAGCTGATCACACCCTTTTCACTCTCTCCAGTCAGAAAGGTATAGTTGTCATCCTTGTGTATGTTGATGATATCATCATCACAGGGAGTGACATAGAAGGTATACAATCCACTAAGGCATTTCTGAAATCAGTATTTGATATTAAAGATCTAGGTGAACTAAAGTACTTTCTAGGAATAAAAGTATTCCGCTCTAAAGAGGGGCTCTTCTTATGCCAAAGGAAGTACACTCTTGACCTTTTGAAAGAAGCAGGAAAACTTGGAGATAAACCAGCAAAGACTCCACTTGAAGATGGTTACAAAGTCTTGCGAGAGGGGGAGTTTGAAGACAAACCTTATGAGGATCCAAAGCAATACATGAGACTTGTTGGTAAGCTAATTTATTTAACTATAACCAGACCTGATATCTGCTTTGCTGTGAACCAGGTAAGCCAATATATGCAAGTACCAAAGGTCCATCACTGGAACATGGTGATGAGGATTATAAGATACTTGAGTGGTGCTCCTAGCCAAGGAGTTTGGATGGGGTGCAAAGGCAGCTCTGAGATAGTAGGCTACTGTGATGCTGATTGGGCAGGTGATCATGTAGATATGAAGTCAACCATAGGCTATTGTACCTTTATTGGAGGCAATCTAGTAACCTGGAAAAGCAAGAAACAGAAGGTGGTATCATGCTCAAGTGCTGAAGCTGAGTATAGGGCAATGAGGAAGCTCACCAGTGAACTTGTATGGATCAAAGAGACCAACACGCCAATTACCATGCACTGTGACAACCAAGCAGCAATTCATATAGCCTCCAACTCAGTCTTCCATGAAAGAACCAAGCACATAGAGGTGGATTGCCATAAGGTCAAACAAATGGTGGTTCAAGGAGTTATTCTTTCTTGTTACACAAGGAGTGAAGATCAACTGGCTGACATCTTCACTAAGGCAGCTAGTACCAAAGTTTGTGAGTCCATTCATTCAAAGCTTGGACTCATAGACATATCTCACTAATCCTCTTCCATGAAGGGTCCTACTCTTTTCCCTTGATATAGTTTTTTATCCCAATAGGTTTTTGCTATGTTAAGGTTTTAATGAGGGGATGATTCATGGTTCCAAGCTTAACCAGTTCCTTTGGTCAAGCTTTAGGGGGAGTATTGAGAATAATAAAGGAGAAAGGAGGATCATTTACATAGTCCTGTGATATAGTCGACTACATGCCTCAACTACATGAGGAGAAAGGAGGATCATTTACATAGTCCTGTGATATAGTCTACTACATGCCTCAACTACATGCGAGCTTATTGACTATATATCTGGCCAGAGAAGTGGCCAGATTCAGAGGAGCCTATGGACAGCCAATCACAAGCCTTCCTTCCCTTGACCAGATTCAAACTCACCAGCCATCCTAGCCATTCATTCTCAAGTGCTATCTCAGCCATTAGATTAAGGTTTATGGTCCAAAAACCTGTAATGCCTATATAATGTTCTAATTGGCGACTTGTAACAAATACGAAGAATGGTTTTTGATTCTACTTCTTCTCTCTCGACACTAAAACCCTAATCTCTCTATCTCTCTTCTCTTTGGTGATTCAGCCTCTGTTCTTCACATGTTCTTCATACTTCTTCCTATTCTATCCGGCTATTATCTATAAAACTAGCAGACTTTACCAAGCACTTTGGGAAGTTTAGAGCTTTGTGGGCTGAGCTGGAGATGCTAAGGCCAAGCACCACTGATCCTACTGTTCTCAATGCAAGGCGTGATGATGGACCCCTTCGGACGAGATCCTTTTGTCCCTGATACTTTGGAAGGTTGATATGATGGTTTGAAGGATAGATGATGATGGATCTGATGGATAGAAGTCGAAATGGTTGATGAACTTCAGTGAGGATCTGTGGATTGATCAACACTTGTGTAGATGTGTCCTTGATCAAGAGAATGAACTCTGTTTGTGATCGAAGACAAGTTTTGCTTGCAGAGAATGAACTCCTAGCAATCAGTGTTCATGGATGAACAAGGGATTCACAGACTTTGAGAGAACTTTGATAAAAAGGTGAATGGATCTTATTCTGGTCGACCATACACTTATATAGGTTACAACCATGTAGAAATGAAGAGACAAAGTGTAGAAATGAAAAGACAAAATGTAGAAATTAAGAAATTTAAAAACTAGGAATGTAGACTTGACTTTGGACCAGAATAAGTGTATTTGTGGAATGACTCTTGGCATGCCACGACCAAGGCTTCTTGCTTACTCCCTCTTCGTATTCTTGTTGAGAATAGGCTTGAAATGGACTGGAAAAAGGGCTGGTCGAATTTGGCTTGAAACAAACCCAATATGAATTTGTTATGAACTTCCCATGAGCTGCAACACTTCTTCTTGAGCCACTTGATCCAAAACAGCGTTAGATGGGTTCTTGGACTTGAATTTCGTTTCTGGCCCATCAGCAAGTGATAATGGATCTTTCACTTGGTTTTGAACTTCTTTTGGGCTGAGAAAGGCAGATCAGAATCAGCAACAAGTTTGGGCCGAGCACCCTCTCTTCCAGCTCCTGGATCAGTGTCACTCTCACTCAGGTCCTTTCCAGCTCCTGGTTCAGTGTCACTCTCAATCAGCTTCTTTCCAGCTCCTGAAACTGTGTCACTTTCATCCAGCTCATCCAGCGCTAAGTTACTCAACTCATCCAGCTGGTTCAGCTCATCCTTAGTAACTTCAGCTGGTTTCAGCTCAACTTCAGTATCCTTAGTTGGTTTCAGCTTGTCCTCAGTGTCATCATCTGGTTTCACCTCGTCCAAGGTTGCATAGCTGATCAGGGTTTCATCACGTGAGGAAGACAAGGTATTTGGGTTGCTACTCACCCTTAACTCCTCTTTCAATGATTTCATTAAACACATACTGAGAGCTAAGGATCTACCAAGTCTGGCTGATGTTTGTGCCCAACTCCAAAACGAGCAAGGATCTGATGGGTGGTTTTGTGGGAAAGGAGTGGTGTCCATGGCTAGTAAGGCTGAAAAGATAGAGGTTCAGGTTTAGGCAGTGGCGTGTCTAGACAAGAGGCTGTTCAGAGCAGTCTTGGCTGTGTCATGAAGAAGGTTACTCTAGCAATGCAGCTTCAGGGTTTGAGGTGGTTGTAGAGAGCTGATGAAGACACGAGCATTCCATGAAGAGATGACATTGAATGAGTTAAGAGATGAGATGGAGTGAAAGAAGATTGATGGTGTGAAGGATCTTGTGAAAACGAGTTTGGAGAAGGCTGTGGACAACTTCTGAGTGTGCAAGACACTAAGGAACATCAGTGAGAAGTCTAAGGAAGACCTTGGGAAGCTTTGGTGAAGAGTAGGGGTCAAATGGGCTATGTTTGGGTGAGTTGTACGGATGGCCGTAAGGCCGTACGGACTGTATGGACCGTACGGATCCGTACGGACCAAACTCAAACCAAAAATATTTAAACTTGACCATTTGATCTTAGAAGATGATTTTCAGGCTTGGGAACTTAGGGCCCAGCATGAGACTCTAAAATGACCAAGACGTGTTTGCCAAGGAAGCTTCAAGACTTGTGAGGCAAGGAAGGGTTAGGGTTTGAAGTGAAGATCAAGACTTGGGTGTAAAGGAAGGGTTTAGGCGATCAAAGGAAGATGCCTTGGTGTATTCGGCCAAGGGAGCTTCCAGAAAGGAGCTGAGGTGTGGATAAGTTTATCCACTCACCAAGGGAAGAAAGAAAGGAGAAAGGAGCCGTTTATGGATAAGGTTTCTTATCCATCCGCCCAAAAGCAAGGGAAGAGCCTTTCAAGCCTGTCCAAACGTGTGGAGCTTCTGAGCCACAAGTTTCTGAGCTCTGATACCAGGAGAAAAGATTCTAAGGCATATTCTGGTCTAAGGAAGCAACCAGGAGCATACTGAGGTCACTTGACCATTTATGGATAAGGTTCACCTTTATTGACTCGCCAGCAAGCAAGGAAGAACAGCAAGCCTGTCATGATATGTTCCCATGTGCTGAAAAGGAAGAGCAAGCTGTATTATGAACCTGGACTGATCTATGGACGAATTCAAGTGCATTGTTGGCTCATTCCTAGCCAAGTCTTCCCTTGGTAACCAGCAAGAGACAGCCTGGCCGAGCAAGTATTGATTTCAGTCCACACAATTTAAAATCGGCGCCCAGTTACTTGTTGACTTCACATGCTTGGTTGATTTTCCTTGTAAACCCTAGAAGTAGCTCATTTACCTATTTATACCTTGTATTGTCGATTGTAAACATTAAGTGAGAGAGTGGGGTTTCCCCTCCTCCTTCCTAATCTTTTCTGGGTTCTAAATCTTTGTTCTTTAGTCTCTTAGTCTCTGGTTCTTCAAGTCTCACGAATCTCTCTTTAGTCTCCTTATTCTCTTAGTCTCATCCACAATCTTATTCTCTCATCAAGTCTTCTTTCCTCTTTATTTCAAGATCATTCCGAACCTGTTTAGGTTGGATCTCCTCACAGAACCCACATCCTGAACTCTGATAAACTTTCATGGTATCAGAGCCAGGTTCATCAGAACCTGGTTCCCATCATCCACACGCTCAAGCTCTTCCCCATGCCATTTCTAAACTAATGAAGAAGCTTCTGTCCAGCCAGCCATTTAAACCCTTCAAGATGGAAACTTTATCATCCATGGCGTGCCCAGAAGGTATTCTCAGTTCATCCCTCTCTCCCATGTCTGTCCTGAAAAAAGAAGGCTAGTGGAAGCTTGTCCAAGCCATTCTTTTCTATTGTCCAAGAAGAAACCTTTCAAGAAGGAAACTTTCAACTTGGATCTTGGTGTGGCGACTCAAACATGGAGAAAGTTGTTGTCTTTGGCATGATGGGGGGTCAAGGGGGAAGGTTACACAAAGAAGGAGGTGTTGATTCCCAAACCAACAACCCAAATCTGTCTAGTCATGAACCGGTTAACCATGGAGGTTCAAGGAACCAGCACAGGTTCCTTGACTGTAAGATAACTTCCTTCCCTTGTATAAAGCTTGACACTTTTGTTATGGCCGTATGGTGTAGTGTGTGTTCATGTCCTGAGGGTCTTATAAAGCTTGCTAGATACTGTCCCATGATGCTTGAATGTCTTGTGTGGTGTTTTGTTGTTAAAGGCCATTACTTGTTCACTGCTTGAACGTGTATTACGGTGCTAGATAGTGTATCTGCTCCAGTGATTGCATTCATGTCTGTTTAGAACTTGTTAAGGTGTGTTCTGTCATCATTCACTGAACTGTTACTGCCTTAAATTGATGCATCTAGATTCAAGTCAGATGCAGATTAAGGAGGTGTGTTTAAAATTCCTAAGTAGCTTGTCTTGAATCAGATATGATCTTGCTTGTGCTTAGAGAGGTTGCTTGACAAGATTAAAACTTGATAATGTCTGGCTTAATCTGTTGCAAAGCTTGAGACATTGGTGGTCAAACTTGATGGATACTCAAGGATTGATCCCAATGAATTTGTGGCCTAATCTATTCTGGAGTTTGAGTGCTGTACAGGGACATAAGAAGTGTTCAGTGTCTAACCAAACCAAGTAAGAAAAGGCGTTGCCCATTGAGAAGCAATGGAGAGTTTACTTGTGTGTAGAGATGGTGGCGTTAAGACACTGCTGTGGAAGCAGTGTGCTGCTAGTTCAAGAGGCACACAAGTAGGAGTGGTCATCACTTAAGTCCATGGAAGACTGGTGACCAAAGGCACTGGTGATTCGTATGGAGGTTAAGCAGCAAATCCAAAAGAGGATGGAGGTGCTCCTTGTTTAGACGAGTCATGAGACTGCTGGTTGAGTAGTAATGACTAAGGAAGGGTGCAGTAGGAGTTAAACATCAAGTCCAAAGAGGATGGAGGTGTTGGTCCCTAACTGGGTCAGGAAGCTACCTGCTAAGGAGTAATGACCAGAGAAGAGTTGGGTTAAACCCAACAAGAAACATTGGAGTGTGTCTATGGAGGTTTAAGGAATCATGACACGACCCTAGGATGCTTCTTTGGTTGCTGGGAGGATAGATCCTTACAAGAACGAATCAGGGACTCAAGTTCTTTAAGGTTTGTGGATTGAATGGTGACACAAGAGGGATGATAGAACTCTTGATACTCCTAGATGATTAGCTAGGATATGACACACCAAGTTAAACACCCTTAAGGCTCTGGATATGACACACCAGAAGGACAATCGACAAACTTCTAGAGAGAGAGAGAGAGCCGTCAAGAGAGAACAAAAGACTTGATAATAGATTGCTTGAGTACAATAGGGTTTGTGGAAACCCTTAAATAAGAGAAACCAGAGAACAAACTCTCTAGGGTTTCGAAAACATAAAAATGTAAACTATAGTTTAAAAGATAACATAAGATAAAGATAAATGAAGTTCTACTAGTCATGGGCCGAGATAGAGCCTAAGTGATTTGTAAGACAAGTCGTGGCCTCATTAAAACCTTCCTCCGGAAAACCTCGTGGGACAAAACCAAAAGCAAGGAAAAGAGCACACACCAAATGTCTTGCCTAAACACTAACTCAGCTTGATGTAGAGATAGCTTGAATGGTGATCAAGATATCTCGGATCAAACCTTGTCCAAGACTTTCTTCTTGTTGTGGATGTGAAGTGAGTAATCCTACAACAGTCTCCTTAAGTTTCTTGGCTCTGGAACGGGTCATGGGACCTTCTGGAATGGTGAAAGCATCATCACCAGGCTGCTGGTGCATTGTGGCATCATGTGACTCATCTATACTCTCCTTGTTCTCCTTAGTGATCCGGTCCATGATCACATCATTCCCTCCCTCTTGAAAAGGATTTGTCCTCAAATCTGGTTCATCAACAGCAAAAGGAGCCAAGTCAGTGAAATTGAAGCCATTTGATACATCATACTTACCCTGGAGATCAAGTCTATAGGCATTTTCATTGATCTTGTGGATGATCTCGAAGGGTCCATCAACCCTTGGCATCAGCTTGGACTTCCTCTCGTTGGGGAACCTATCCTTCCTCTGGTGCAGCCAAACTTGGTCACCGACTTCAAAGACCCTCACACGCCTTCCCATGTTGGCTTGCTTCTCATAGAGCTTGGTTTTCTGCTCAATGTTTTGTCTAGACTTCTCATGGATTTGTTGGACCATCTCAGTTTTCTTCTTACCATCCAAACTAACCCTTTCACACTCAGGTAAAGGCATTAGATCCAAAGGAGAGGTGGGATTGAACCCATAAACAATTTCAAATGGAGAAAACTTAGAAGCAGAATGCATGGCATGATTGTATGCAAATTCACAATGTGGCAAGTAATCTTCCCAAGTTTTCAAGTTCATTCTATTGAATGCACGCAGGAGTGTTCCTAGAGTTCTATTAACTACCTCAGTTTTTCCATCAGTTTGTGGATAACATGTAGTAGAAAACAACAACTTAGTGCCTAGCTTAGACCAAAGAGTCTTCCAAAAGTAACTAAGAAACTTAGTGTCCCTATCAGAAACTATAGTCCTAGGCATGCCATGTAAACGAACAACCTCTTTAAAGAACAAGTTAGCAATATGCAATGCATCATCAGTCTTATGACATGCTATGAAATGTGCCATCTTAGAGAACTTATCAACAACAACAAAGATTGAGTCCTTTTTGGTTCTAGTCCTAGGTAATCCAACAATGAAATCCATGGATATGTCATTCCAAGGATGGTGGGGAATGGGTAAAGGAGTATACAAACCCTGGGATTGGACTTGGGACTTGGCATGCTTGCAAGTAGCACACCTCCCACAGATTCTCTCCACATCTCTCTTCATGTGCGGCCAATAGAAGTGATCCTGCAATACTTTTAGGGTCTTGGCAATCCCAAAATGTCCGATTAGACTTCCCCCATGGGATTTCCTGACAAAGAGATCTCTCAAAGAACAATTAGGCACACACAATCTGTTATCATAGAACAAGAAACCTTCTTGTCTAAAGTAATGCCCTGCAGCAAACTTCTCACAAGATGCATAAGCTTCCTTGAAATCAAGGTCAGTATCATACATATCTTTAATCTGCTCAAACCCAAGTAACTTAGCATCTAGAGTGGTCAAGAGAACATACCTCCGAGATAGTGCATCAGCAACTATGTTCTCCTTACCTTGTTTATATTTGATCACGTATTGGAAAGTCTCAATGAACTCAACCCATCTTGCGTGTCTCTTGCTAAGCTTACTCTGCCCCTTGAGGTACTTTAGGGTCTCATGATCAGTGTGGATGACAAACTCCTTGGGCCACAAGTAATGCTGCCATGTTTGCAAGGCCCTCACCAAGGCATAGAGTTCTTTGTCATATGTTGCATAGTTGAGAGTGGCTCCTCCAAACTTCTCACTAAAGTAGGACATGGGTTTCCTATCCTGCATCAACACAGCATCAATTCCAATTCCTGAAGCATCACATTCTATTTCAAAAGTTTTTGTAAAGTCAGGAAGCATAAGAAGAGCTGATTGAGTAAGCTTCTCTTTTAGGCTTTGGAAAGCCTTCTCTTGTGCTTCTACCCACTTGAATCCGACATCTTTCTTTATCACTTCAGTTAAGGGAGCTGCAATGGTGCAAAAGCCTCTCACAAATCGCCTATAGAACCCAGCAAGCCCATGGAAACTTCTCACTTCTCCTACTGAGGTTGGGCTCAGCCAGTCTTTGATGGCTTTGATCTTCTCTTCATCCACCTTAACTCCATCTGCACGCACAACAAAGCCTAGAAAACCCAAGTTATCCGTGCAAAAAGTGCACTTCTTCAAGTTGTCAAAAAGTTTCTCATTTCTCAAAACATTCAGGACAGCCCTAAGATGTTCTATATGTTCTTCTAATGTCTTGCTATATACTAAGATGTCATCAAAGTATACAACAACAGTATGACTATGAATGATCTAAGAACATTATTCATTAACCTCATGAATGTACTAGGTGCATTTGTCAATCCAAATTGCATAACTAACCACTCATATAATCCATGTTTAGTTTTAAATGCAGTCTTCCATTCATCTCCTTCTTTCATCCTAATCTGATGATAACCACTTTTCAAGTCTATCTTAGAAAAGATGCAAGAACCATGCAATTCATCAAGCATATCATCTAATCTAGGTACAAGGTGGCGATACTTCACTGTGATGTTGTTGATTCATCTACAATCAACACACATACGCCAAGAACCATCCTTCTTAGGCACTAGGAGCACTGGTACAGCACATGGGCTCAAACTCTCTCGGATATAGCCCTTCTCCATGAGTTCCTCTACTTGTCTTTGCAATTCCTTGGTCTCAACTAGGTTGGTTCTGTATGCTGGTCGGTTTGGAAGTGTAGATCCTGGAACAAAGTCTATCTGGTGCTCAATCCCTCGCAAAGGAGGTAACCCAATGGGATTGTCCTCTGGAAATACATCTTGGAACTCCTGCAAAAGAGAAAGCATTTCACTCGGATACACCGGTGTAGAATCTGTTAAGTTCAAAAGAGTTTCTTTAAACACAAGTAAGATAGCAGATTGTTTAGAGTAAAGAGTTCTTTTGATATCACCCATGTTGGCATAGAAGTTTGGATGCTTAGTTCCAGCCGGTTTGTGATCAATCTCGTTCTTCTTTTGGAGTTGAATCTGATGATGTTGAACTTCCTTAGTTGTCAAGGGGACTAGGACAGTCTTGCGACCCTTGAACTCAAAGGAGTGCTTGTTGGTGAAGCCATCATGGATAACTCGGCAATCAGATTGCCAAGGTCTCCCAAGAAGTATGTGACCAGCTTCCATAGGCAACACATCACCCAAGACTTCATCTTCATATCTTCCTATGGCTTAAGGAATGAGCACTTGATTTGAAACATTCATGGTGCCTTCTTCATTCAACCATTGTAGCCGGTAAGGTTTGGGATGCTTCTGAACCTTCAAACCCAACTTCTTGACCATTGTCTCACTAGCAGCATTTACACAACTTCCTCCATCAACTATGAGGCTGCAAACCTTTCCTTGCACCAAGCACTGGGTATAGAATAGGTTCTCAAGTTGCTCTAGCTCCTCAGTCTTGGTTTGCAATCTTAGAAGCCTTCTAGCTACTAAAAGCTTCCCTATACTGGACTTTCTTCATGCTCTTCTTCAGTGTCTTCTTGGTCAGACTCGGTGTTGTCATCTTCTGAGGCATACTCACCATCTTCCAGTAGGATCATGACTCTCTTGTTGGTACACTCATTGGCATAATGACCTCGTCCTTGGCACTTAAAGCACTTAACATCACGAGCTCTGGAACTAGAAGCCTCAGCCTTGCCCTTGCCCTTGTCAAGAGCACTGCTTGGTTTGGTTTCTTCCCTCGGATAGGACTTGTTGTCTTTCTGAAACGATTTAGACTCCTTAGGATAAGGTGACTTATCTTCCTTGGTGTTGTGTAACCGGTTGGATCCATAGTTGTCTCGTGAATGTCCCTTCCTCTTGAGCTGTTGTTCCACAAGAATAGCCTTTTGTAGCATCTCTTCTAACTCCACATAATGTTGCATCTCAACATTATCTTGTATATATCGGTTTAGACCACATAGGAACCTTGACATGGTTGCTTCTCTATCTTCTGATATGCTAGCCCTTAGCATGAGCAACTCCATCTATTGGTAATACTCCTCCACTGATCTTGAACCTTGAGTAAGCTTCCTGAGCCGGTGATGCAAGTCTCTGTGTTAATGACTTGGAACAAACCTCTTGCGCATGATAGACTTCATCTCTGTCCAAATCTCAATTGGTTCCTCTCCGTTCCTTCTACGGTTAGTGATGTACTGATACCACCAACTTAGAGCATAGTCATAGAACTCAGTAGAAGCTATTTGAATCTTCTTGTGGTTTGTGTACTGCTTACACTTAAAGACCCACTCAATCTTCTTTTCCCACTCAAGGTAGGCATCCGGATCAGCTTTGCCATGGAATGGGGGTATCTTGATCTTCAAACCATCAAGTTCATCTTTCTGGTTTGTCCTTCCTTCTTGTCCACGCCTATGTCTTCTTTGACTTTGTCTTGAGGACGAGCTGATATGCTCATAGTAGTTGTCAGTTTCCTCAGAACCAGCATGCTCTTGTCGAGTTGCATGAGGTCTCTCTTCTCTCCTAGTTTCTTGGTTGGTTCCTTGACCAGTAGCTCTTCTTAGTTCTTCTCTGAACTCTCTTTGGATCTCATTGAGGTTGGTCCTCATCATCTCGGTCATGGTTGCTATCATGGACTGATTCAATTGAGCAGTCATGGCTTCCATGAGCAGCTTGTTCTTCCGGACTAGCTCAGCTTCCTCTTCAGACTGGGTCCCCATGGATGCATGCACAAAGGAAACAAGATAACCAGTAAAAGAATTCTAGGTAAACAAGATAAGTAAAAAGAAAAAAGATCAACACAAAAAGGATAAGCTTGCTCGGCAAGATAAGAGAAAAAAGGATAGCGGCTAGGTTTAAATCGATTAGGGTTTCCGCCTACAAGCAAAAAGGAAATTCTTCTAGAACCTTGTCTAACACTTTATGAATTTCAAGCAGCTTAAACAACTAGTTCTTCTTCTTGTTCAAGTCGATTAATAAGTTTTTGCAGTTGAAACAAAAGATGAAAAGGGTAAACGAAAACTTCCCTAACCAAAGTTGCTCTGATACCACTTGATGCGTCCCTAGGATGCTCTTTGGTTGATTGGGAGGATAGATCCTTGCAAGAACCAATCAGAAACTCAAGTTCTTCAAGGTTTGTGGGATGTTTGGTGACCCAAGATGGATGAGAAGACTCTTGATACTCCTAGATGATTAGCTTGGATATGACACACCAAGTAAACACCCTTAGAACTCCGGATACAACACACCAGAGAAACTCGACACACTTTCTAGAGAGAGAGCCGTGAAGAGAGAAAAGAACTCGTTGATTAAAGATTGCTTGAGTACAATAGGGTTAGGGAAAACCCTTAGATAAAAGAAACCAGAGAACATGCTCTCTAGGGTTTCGAAAATAAGTAAAAATGTAAACTACAGTTTAAACTTAACATAAGCTTAAAATGTAAATACTTCTACTAGTCTTGGGCCGAGATAGAGCCTAAGTGATTTGTAAGACAAGTTGTGGCCTCGTTAAAAACCTTCCTCCGGAAAACCTCGTGCGAAAAAAACAAAAGCAAGGAAAAGAGCACACACCAAATGTCTTGCCTAGACACTAACTCAGCTTGATGTAGAGATGGCTTGAATGGTGTTTGAGACATCTCGAATCAAACCTTGTCCAAGACCTTCTTATTGTTGTGGATGTGAAGTGAGTAATCCTACAACAGTCTCCTTAAGTTTCTTGACTCTGGAACGAGTCATGGGACCTTCTGGAATGGTTAGAGCATCATCACCAGGCTGCTGGTGCATTGTGGCATCATGTGACTCATCTATACTCTCCTTGTTCTCCTTAGTGATCTGGTCCATGATCACATCAAAACCAGACTTGATGCGCCCCTAGGATGCTCTTTGGTTGATTGGGAGGATATATCCTTGCAAGAACGAACCAGAGACTCAAGTTCTTCAAGGTTTGTGGGATGAATGGTGACACAAGAGGGATGAGAAGACTCTTGATATTCCTAGATAATTAGCTCGGATATGACACACCAAGGAAACACCCTTAGAACTCCGGATACAACACACCAGAGACACTCGACACACTTTCTAGAGAGAGAGCCATCAAGGGAGTAAAGTACTCGTTGATTAATGATTGCTTGAGTACAATAGGGTTAGGGAAAACCCTTAAATAAAAGAAACTAGAGAACATGCTCTCTAGGGTTTCGAAAGTAAGAAAAATGGAAACTATAGTTTAAACATAACATAAGCTTAAAATGTAAATACTTCTACTAGTCTTGGGCCGAGATAGAGCCTAAGTGATTTGTAAGACAAGTCGTGGCCTCGTTAAAAACCTTCCTCCGGAAAACCTCGTGGGACAAAACCAAAAGCAAGGAAAAGAGCACACACCAAATGTCTTGCCTAGACACTAACTCAGCTTGATGTAGAGATGGCTTGAATGGTGTTCAAGACATCTCGGATCAAACCTTTTCCAAGACTTTCTTCTTGTTGTGGATGTGAAGTGAGTAATCCTACAACAGTCTCCTTAAGTTTCTTCACTCTGGAACGAATCATGGGACCTTCTGGAATGGTTAGAGCATCATCACCAGGCTGCTGGAGCATTGTGGCATCATGTGACTCATCTAGACTCTCCTTGTTCTTCTTAGTGATCCGGTCCATGATCACATCATCCCCTCCCTCTTGAAAAGGATTTGTCCTCAAATATGGTTCATCAACAGCAAAAGGAGCCAAGTCAGTGACATTGAAGCTATTTGATACATCATACTTACCTTGGAGATCAAGTTTATAGGCATTGTCATTGATCTTATGGATGATCTCGAAGGGGCCATCAACCCTTGGCATCAACTTGGACTTCCTCTCATTGGGAAACCTAACTTTCCTAAGGGGAAGCCAAACTTGGTCACTGACTTCAAAGACCCTCACACGCCTTCCCTTGTTGGCTTGCTTCTCGTAGAGCTTGGTTTTCTGCTCAATGTTTTGTCTAGCCTTCTCATGGATTTGTTGGACCATCTCAGCTTTCTTCTTACCGTCCAAACTAACCCTTTCACACTCAGGTAAAGGCATTAGATCCAAAGGAGAGGTGGGATTGAACCCATAAACAATTTGAAATGGAGAAAACTTAGAAGCAGAATGCATGGCATGATTGTATGCAAATTCACAATGTGGCAAGTAATCTTCCCAAGTTTTCAAGTTCTTTCTAATGAAAGCACGCAGGAGTGTTCCTAAAGTTTTATTAACTACTTCAGTTTGTCCATCAGTTTTTGGATGACATGTAGTAGAAAACAACAGCTTAGTGCCTAGCTTAGACCACAGAGTCTTCCAAAAGTAACTAAGAAACTTAGTATCTCTATCAGAAACTATAGTCCTAGGCATGCCATGTAAACGAACAACCTCTTTAAAGAACAAGTTAGCAATATGCAATGCATCATCAGTCTTATGACATGCTATGAAGTGTGCCATCTTAGAGAACCTATCAACAACAACAAAGATTGAGTCCTTTCCGGTTCTAGTCCTAGGCAATCCAACAATGAAATCCATGGATATGTCATTCCAAGGATGGTGTGGAATGGGTAAAAGAGTATAAAAACCCTGGGGTTGGACTTGGGACTTGGCATGCTTGCAAGTAGCACACCTCCCACAGATTCTCTCCACATCTCTCTTCATCTGCGGCCAATAGAAGTGATCCTGCAAAACTTTTAGTGTCTTGGCAATCCCAAAGTGTCCCATTAGACTGCCCCCATGGTATTCCCTGATAAAGAGATCTCTCAAAGAACAATTAGGCACACACAATCTGTTATCATAAAACAAGAAGCCTTCTTGTCTAAAGTAGTGTCCTGCATCAAACTTCTCAAAAGATGCATAAGCTTCCTTGAAATCAAGGTCAGTATCATACATATCTTTAATCTGCTCAAACCCAAGTAACTTAGCATCTAGCGTGGTCAAGAGAACATACCTCCGAGATAGTGCATCAGCAACTACGTTCTCTTTACCTTGTTTATACTTGATCACGTATGGGAAGGTCTCAATGAACTCAACCCATCTTGCGTGTCTCTTACTAAGCTTACTCTGCCCCTTGAGGTACTTTAGGGACTCATGATCAGTGTGGATGACAAACTCTTTGGGCCACAAGTAATGCTGCCATGGTTGCAAGGCCCTCACCAAAGCATAGAGTTCTTTGTCATAGGTTGCATAGTTAAGAGTGGCTCTTCCAGGCTTCTCACTGAAGTAGGCAATGGGTTTCCTATCCTGCATCAACACAGCACCAATTCCAATTCCCGAAGCATCACATTCTATTTCAAAAGTTTTTGTAAAGTCAAGAAGCATAAGAAGAGGTGACTGAGTAAGCTTCTCTTTTAGGCTTTGGAAATCCTTCTCTTGTGCTTCTCCCCATTTTAATCTGACATCCTTCTTTATCACTTCAGTTAACGGAGCTGCAATGGTGCTAAAGTCTCTCACAAAACGCCTATAGAACCCAGCAAGCCCATGGAAACTTCTAACTTCTTCTACTAGGGTTGGGCTCGGCCAGTCCTTAATGGCTTTAATCTTCTCTTCATCCACCTTAACTCCATCGGCACTCACAACAAAGCCTAGAAAAACCAAGTTATCCATGCAAAAAGTGCACTTCTTCAAGTTGGCAAAAAGCTTTTCATTTCTCAAAACATTCAGGACAGCCCTAAGATGTTCTATATGTACTTCTAAGGTCTTGCTATATACTAAGATGTCATCAAAGTATACAACAACAGAAATGCCTATGAATGATCTAAGAACATGATTCATTAATCTCATGAATGTACTAGGTGCATTTGTCAATCCAAATGGCATAACTAACCACTCATATAATCCATGTTTAGTTTTAAATGCAGTTTTCCACTCATCTCCTTCTTTCATCCTAATCTGATGATATCCACCTTTTAAATCTATTTTAGAAAAGACACAAGAACCATGCAATTCATCAAGCATATCATCTAATCTAGGTATAGGGTGGCGATACTTCATTGTGATGTTTTTGATTGATCTACAATCAACACACATACGCCAAGAACCATCCTTCTTAGGCACTAGGAGCACTGGTACAGCACATGGGCTCAAACTCTCTCGGATATAGCCCTTCTCTATTAGTTCCTCTACTTGTCTTTGCAATTCCTTGGTCTCAACCGGATTGGTTCTGTATGCTGGTCGGTTTGGAAGTGTAGATTCTGGAACAAAGTCGATCTGGTGCCCAATCCCTCTCAAAGGAGGTAACCCAATGGGATTGTCCTCTGGAAATACATCTTGAAACTCCCGCAAAAGAGAAACCATTTCACTCGGATACACCAGTGTAGAATCTGTTAAGTTCAAAAGAGTCTCTTTAAACACAAGTAAGATAGCTGATTGTTTAGAGTAGAGAGTTGATATCACCCATGTTTGCATAGAAGATTGGCTGATTAGTTCCAGCCGGTTTAAGATCAATCTCCTTCTTGTTTTGGAGTTAATTCTGATCATGCTGAACTTCCTTAGGAGTCAAGGGAACCAGGACAGTCTTGCGACCCTTGAACTCAAAGGAGTGCTTGTTGGTGAAACCATCATGGATAACTCAGCGATCAGATTGCCAAGGTCTCCCAAGAAGTATGTGACCAGCTTCCATATGTAAAACCTCACACAAGACTTCATCTTCATATCTTCCTATGGCTAAAGGAATGAGAACTTGACTTGAAACCTTCATGGTGCCTTCTTCATTTAACCATTGTAGCCGGTAAGGTTTTGGATGTTTCTGAACCTTCAAACCCAACTTCTTGACCATTGTCTCACTAGCAGCATTCACAAAACTTCATCCATCAACTATGAGGCTGTAAACCTTTCCTTGCACCAAGCGCCGGGTATAGAATAGGTTCTCTCGTTGCTCTAGCTCCTCAGTCTTGGTTTGCAAGCTTAGAAGCCATCTAGCTACTAAAATCTTCCCCTGGACTGGTCCTTCTTCATGCTCTTTTTCCGTTTCCTCTTGGTCAGACTCGGTGTTGTCTTCCTTGGTGTTGTGTAACCGGTTGGATCCATAGTTGGCTCGTGAATGTCCCTTCCTCTTGAACAGTTGTTCCACAAGAATAACCTTGTGTAACATCTCTTCTAACTCCACATAATGTTGCATCTCAACATTGTCTTCTATCTCTCGGTTTAGACCACACAGGAACCTTGACATGGTTGCTTCTCTATCTTCTGATAAGCTAGCCCTTAGCATGAGCAACTCCATCTCCTGGTAGTACTCCTCCACTGATCTTGAACCTTGAGTAAGCTTCCTGAGCCGATGATGCAAGTCCATGTGGTAATGACTTGGAACAAACCTCTTGCGCATGATAGATTTCATCTCTGTCCAAGTCTCAATTGGTTCCTCTCCATTCCTTCTACGGTTAGTGATGTACTGATCCCACCAACTTAGAGCATAGTCATAGAACTCAGTAGCAGCTATTTGAATCTTCTTGTGGTTTGTGTACTGCTTACACTGAAAGACCAATTCAATCTTCTTCTCCCACTCAAAGTAGGCATCCGGATCAGCTTTACCATGGAATTGGGGTATCTTGATCTTCAAACCAGCAAGTTCATCTCTGTGGTTTGTCCTTCCTTCTTGTCCACGCCTATGTCTTCTTTGGCTTTGTCTTGAGGAAGAGCTGATATGCTCAATGTAGTTGTCAGTTTCCTCAGAACCAGCATGCTCTTGTGGAGTTGCACGAGGTCTCTCTTCTTTCCTAGTCTCTCGGTTGGTTCCTTGACCAGTAGCTCTTCTTACTTTTTCACTGAACTCTCTGCGGAGCTCATTAAGATTGATCCTCATCATATCGGTCATGGTTGCTACCATAGATTGGTTTAGTTGTGCAGTCATGGCTTCCATGAGGAGCTTGTTCTTCCGGACTAGTTCAGCTTCTTCTTCAGGCTCGGTCCCCATTGCTTCCTGCACAAAGGAAAACAAGATACCCAGTAAAATGATTCTAGGCAAACAAGAGAAGTAAAAAGGAAAAAGATCAACAAAAAGCTAAACTTGCTCGGCAAGATAAGAGAAAAAAGGATAGCGGCTAGGTTTTCAAAATTCTAGGGCTTACGCCTACAAGCAAAAAGGAAATTCTTACACTTTATGAATTTCGAGCAGCCTAAACAACTTAAGTCTTCTTCTTGTTCAAGTCGATTAACAAGTTTTTTTGCAGTTGAAACAAAAGATGTAAAGAGTAAACGAAAACTTCCCTAACCAAAGTTGCTCTGATACCACTTGATGCGCCCCTAGGATGCTCTTTGGTTGATTGGGAGGATAGATCCCTGCAAGAACGAATCAGAGACTCAAGTTCTTCAAGGTTTGTGGGATGAATGGTGACACAAGAGGGATGAGAAGAATCTTGATACTCCTAGATGATTTGCTCGGATATGACACACCAAGTAAACACCCTTAGAACTCTGGATACAACACACCAGAGACACTCGACACACTTTCTTGAGAGAGAGTCGTCAAGAGAGAAAAGAACTCGTTGATTAATGATTGCTTGAGTACAATAGGGTTAGGGAAAACCCTTAAATAAAAGAAACCAGAGAACATGCTCTCTAGAGTTTCGAAAATAAGAAAAATGGAAACTATAGTTTAAACATAACATAAGCTTAAAAATGTAAATGCTTCTACTAGTCTTGGGCCGAGATAGAGCCTAAGTGATTTGTAAGACAAGTCGTGGCCTCGTTAAAAACGTTCCTCCGGAAAACCTCGTGGGACAAAACCAAAAGCAAGGAAAAGAGCACACACCAAATGTCTTGCCTAGACACTAACTCAGCTTGATGTAGAGATGGCTTGAATGGTGTTCAAGACATCTCGGATCAAACGTTGTCCAAGACTTTCTTCTTGTTGTGGATGTGAAGGGAGTAATCCTACAATAGTCTCCTTAAGTTTCTTGACTGTGGAACGAGTCATGGGACCTTCTGGAATGGTTAGAGAATCATCACCAGGCTGCTGGTGCATTGTGGAATCATGTGACTCAACTAAGCTGCACAATCAGATTTAACTGCACCAATTCGAGAAGCTCAAACAGAAACATCTATGGTAAAAGGAAAGTCTGGGACAGAACAAGAGTGTTCTCTTTCTTACCTCATCCTGAATTTAATTTCAGTACTTCTTGTGGTGAGCTAACTTTTCTTGAACCGGTGCAACCAAGTAGCCTTGTTTTAGTGTCACAGGTTGCAAAAGAAGAAACAGCAGATAAAGAACCAGAGCAATCAACACAAGGAGAAGAGCTAGAATAGCACAAAAACTTGCAGTCTGAAACAGCTCATGAATCCTTGTCTTATGACTTACAAGAGCACTGTAAGGAATTTAATATGCTTGCTTCTGTGCCTGAAATGTTTGTTAAAGTGAGTACTGAAGACAAAACGTTTTGATCTTGACAAAGTAAAAGATTTTTATGTTTCAAAATCTGTTTTTGAAAACATGTTTAAATCTTTTAAAGAACTTAAACCAGAAAACCTATTTGATCAAAAACGTTTTCCAAATCAAAATAAAAACATTTCTGGTCATATTTTGAGTCTTGATCAGTTTCTGAAAGATGACAAAAGTTTTGATCTTTTTGAAAAGGGTTTTGAGCTTAAATTGAAACAATCTGATTGTTGTTCTAGAAAACTTTGTGATTCACTTGCTAGAACTGAAGAGAAAACTTTTGTTGTGAATTTTCCTACGCATGATTTGATCACTAATGATTATCTTGCATCTACATATTTCTTGAAAGAACCTAAGAAGTTGCATGAACCGAAATTGCATCATTCTGATGTTAAGTTTGAAATTTTGAAATCTGCAAATATCTCTGAGCTTGAGATTGATTGTTTGTGTGCTGAAAATGTTTATAAACGTGTGGGATTGTTAGTTGATGATATATTAGTGTATAACACGTTCTTTGATAAACTCATTGCACTTCTGAAACTTGAGATAAATGGTTCTAGATGTATTGTTTTGTGCCTTGTTAACATGCTGGTCTACAATACTTTCTTTGACATGATAACCCACTTGACTTGTCCAAAACAAGCTGAGAAAGGTACAGGTGAAAATATGGGCTATAAATATCAGAGAATCAATGATGAATCCTTGGCTAAGTTGGAGACACAACAAGCAAACCTTGAAAGTTGTCTAGCCGCCAATCTTGACATAGGAGCAGTCCGAGGAACATATCTCAACAACCACAAGGAATTATTCAACAAACTCGAATTCTATGGAAACTTAACTCATCAGGGTCTCACGTCGAATTGGAATCATGTCCAAAGCTTCTCAGGTGAAAGAGTTATGAGTTCTACAACTCGGATGATCTTCTGTGTGCTTTGTTTGAATTTTTCTGAGTTCAAAACATCTCAATCCTATCTATGGCGACCAGGTGAGCATGCTAAGGTAAGTGATCATGTTTTTAAGAGTTCTTTTATCACTGATTTCACAGATATGATGCACTTGTTTTGTCAAAAGAGCCATGTGCAGATTATGATGAAGCTTGGAAGCATACACGAAGAAACTACAAGTGTGAGGAAGACAAGAGATTCAAACCACCTGATTGGGACCAGGATATGCACCAAGACGTCACTGGATTCATCCTCATAAAATAATCACCACCAGATACAGCACACAAGCCAAAACCGAACAAACATGAATTTGGGATAAGATTATTACTCTTTGATAAAATTTCATGTGTTAACTTGCTTTGTTTCCATGTATCAGGTTTGAGTAATGAATCAGGAACTAAATGGAGCAATGCCTTTTACATATCCAAACCAGTCAGCAACAATGCCTATCAAAGAGGCTTGCAAGGTAAGTGTAATCTGATTTTAAACTTTGATGTTACTGACTTGGTCCCCTCTATTGCAGGTAAAACAGATTTGAGGACAAATCTTTTTGAAGAGGGAGGGAATGATGTGATCATGGAAAGCACAAATGAATGTGATGTGAGAATGGACCAGCTCAACAAGGAAGATGATGTATCCAGGAATGCACCCATGGAAAAACCAGCTGATGAAGATGCCTTAACAATTCCAGAAGGTCCATGACCCGTTCCAGAGCCAAGAAACTCAATGAGACTGTTGTAGGATTACTCACGTCACATCCACAAGAAGAAGAAAGTCTTGGACAAGGTTTGATGGTCCGAGATATCTTGATCACCATTCAAGCTATCTCTACATCAAGCTGAGCTAGTGTTTAGGCAATACATTTGGTGTGTGCTCTTTTCCTTGCTTTTGGTTTTGTCCCACGAGGTTTTCCGGAGGAAGGTTTTTAACGAGGCCACGACTTGTCTTACAAATCACCTAGGCCCTATCTCAGCCCAAGACTTTCCATTTTAGCTTATGTTATCTTTTAAACTATAGTTTTATGTTATCTTGTCGAAACCCTAGAGAGCTTGTTCTCTGGTTTCTTTATTTAAGGGTTTTCAAACACCCTATTGAACTGAAGCAGTCTTTTATCAAAAACCCTATTTCTCTCTCTCTCTCTCTTGTTGGCGAGTCGAGGTTTCTGGTGTGTAATATCCAGAGTCTAAGGGTGTCTAAGTTGGTGTGTCATATCCGATTTAGTCATCTAGGAGTATCAAGAGATCATTCATCCCTCTTGTGTCACCATTCAATCCACAAACCTTGAAGAACTTGAGTCTCTGATTCTTTCCTGCAAGGATCTATCCTCCCATCAACCAAAGAAGCATCTTAGGGTCGTGTCAGTGATTCTGGAAAACCTTGGCATCAGTATGCCAAAGGAACCCATGGAGACCAGGGAAACACCAGCTCATAGTGAAGCAACTGCTGAGGAGTAAACTCCAGTCACTCATCCTGATCATGAGGGGGGAAATGAAACTGTATATCCTGAAGAGAACTCAATGGCTCATGATCAAGATGAGATTCCATCAGATACAGCAAATGAGACTCAATCAGGCGACTCAAGTGAAACAAATGAGGCAGAAGCTGATCAGATACAACCTTTGAGAAGGAGTACAAGAATCAAGAAGCCTGCATCAAACTAGCTCAACACAAGAGTATACTTCAATGCTAAAGCAGTAGCTCATCCAATCAGTGCAGTATGTTCTCTTACTCAGTATCCAGAAGATCATCAAGCCTTCATCAGTGAATTGGACTAGGAATGGATACCAAGATCATATAAGGAGGCCATGTAACATGAGGAGTGGAGAGAATCAGTTGGAAAAGAGTCTGATGCTATAAGAGCAAATGATACATGGTATGAAGCTGAACTTCCCAAAGGCAAGAAGGCAGTAACAAGTAGATGGATCTTTACTATCAAGTATTTAGCCAATGGAAAACGAGAAAGAAAGAAGACAAGGCTAGTAGCAAGGGGATTCATTCAAACATATGGGGAAGACTATAATGATACATTTGCACCAGTGGCCAAGTTACATACAATAAGGTTTGTTATCTCACTTGCTGTCAACTTGGGATGTGGGATCTATGGAAAATGGATGTGAAGAATGACTTTCTACAAAGAGAGTTGGAAGATGAAGTATACATGCGACCACCTCCAGGCCTAGAGAACCTTGTAGCACCAGGAAATGTTCTAAGGTTAAAGAAGGCAATCTATGGCTTGAAGCAGTCACCAAGGGCCTGGTATCACAAGTTGAGTACAACACTCAATGGAAGAGGCTTTGTAAAGTCTGAAGCTGATGATACCCTCTTCACACTCTCCAGCCAGCAAGGGATGGTTGTCATCCTAGTCTATGTAGATGATATTATCATCACTGGCAGCAACAAGGAAGGTATTGGTGCGGCCTTGGATAGGAAGACCTCGTCCCAGTCACACTTGAGGGATGATGGGCGGATCCTTGAGCCTGAGAAGCTCCAGGACGTTGAATGATCTTCACCATAGAGCTATGGACTGCTCTAGAGTTGTTTAGCGACTCCTGAGACACAGGATAACCCTGCTTCATGTCTAGGATGAATCACAGAAGCTCACGCAACCTTGTGTGACAAAGAAACTTGTTCACCACGGGAACAATGAAGGGAGGTCCCCAAAAGGGACGAGTTTGAAAGCCAAAAGCTCTGGTTTTTATTAAAGAATGTGTGTAAGTTACAATATGTGCTGCTTTTGGCTTTATAAAGAGAAAACAGAAAACCCTAACTAGAAAAACCTACCCTAATTCGAAAATAGAAAACCAAAACCTATTTCTAGTTGGTTTATAAAACCCTAACCCTAATCCTATTCCTAATGGGTTTATTAAAACGAAAACCTAATCCTACTTGGTTTAGAATTACAAGAAATCAGAAATACACTTGAGATAAAGAAATCGACCAGCCTAAACCAAGCTGGTTTATCTTTCCACTTCTTGGGCTTGAAAGGCCTATTTTCAGCAAACATCTTCTTGGGCTTGTCCATGAACATGTCCACCACGTCCTTGCTCTCTTTCTGATCTATGTAGAACGTGAGAAGATTATCCTTAGTCCATGTAACGCTCTGCTCCATCGATCTTCTATTATCATGCTGCTTCAATTGGTGCAAGCCATTAATCTCCTTCTTTGGCTCATTGAAACAAACCATAAGCAGAGAATTTGCTAGTGAACACACGAGCTTCAAATCCATGAAGTTGAGGCTGATCCAGATCGCACCATCCCCTCCTCCTTTAAAAGGATTTGTCCTCAAATCCAGTCCTTCTAATAAGGTAGAACTGTTCCTACGCTGCTCCAACTGTAATGTGCTTTTAAATAATGTGTTACTACTGCTCAAGTGCTCCTTTTTGTTGTTCAGGACGTCCAAGAATCTCTCTAGATGTTCTGGTGGTCGAACTAACCCCACATGACCGAGAATGAGAATGTCTCGATCATCTCTCAGCACAATTTGATCCAGAATCAAAGTGAATAAACTAGCATGTTTCTCTTGATCAGGGAGGTCGTGTACAATGATCCCCATACTCACTCTTGAGTCTAGGACCGTGCTTTGCCTCTCTTGGGTCATCCTTTGTCTTTCCACACTTTGCTTGTACAATTGATGGCGTGTGATACAAGCTCTCCCAAGACCTCATATCAGCATGAATTACGTGTTGTCTTGGTCTAGGATGATGAGGCCAAAGCTGCAAGTCTTTAAGAAGTTGATGCAATTCGGACTTACTCTCTTTCAACTTGTCGTTGCTGCTGATTTGAGCTACAAAACCCCCTCCTCCTTTAAAAAATTTTGACCTCAAATACTGCTCTTTGAGGATGAGTGTTTCGTGCATACTCAGCTCTGTTGTTTCTCTTTGCACCAGAATGTTGTTATTGCTCTTAAACTCACATAGCTTTCCTCCTGGTTCAAAGATAAAGTTGTACAGCTTCTTGACAAGCTTTAAGTGATCCATGAGACTGAATCTAACACAAACAAGAGGCTTGATCAGTGAATAATAAGAAGAAAATCTAATGAATCCACCTTGTTCAATCAAAGTCTCAGATGACTCCTTATGAACTACAAGCGCCGCATCAAGTTTTCCTTCTTCTTTAGCCTCTGTTAGGTCAAGAATATGACAACATAAAGCTACTGGTACGTGCTCCTCTTGCTTCAGATGATTGTCTGCAAGTTCTCCTTGACAAGGAGTAGCCAATGCTGGTTCAATCTCTGGTATCTTCTCAGGTTTCTTCTCAGTCGTTTGTGAGCATGGCTTAGAAGTTTGTTTTCCTGTTTTCCAGACTTTGTTTGTTGATAGCTCAGGAACTAGCTGGATGTTTTCTTTTGCTCCTGGTGAAGCCCTAGACCAGCGCCCAAACTGATCCAAAGCAAGTAACTTTGTCTCCTTGGACGTTTTTAGGTCAGATCTGTTCCACCTTGCTTGCTGCCACGTTCTCTCATGATTTGGTTGAAGATCTCGGCTGCTAGGTCATCCAGTTGCTGTTCACTAAAGATCAAGGTCTGGCTTGCTGCAACTCTCTTCCTTGTTGCTTGTTGTTTAGCCTTATCTTCCTGCTTCCCATAAGAAACCATTGAAGATTGCTGGATAGATGATGGAATTCGTGATCCTAGTTGAGGATCATCAAACCCTAAACCCCCAAGTGGCTCTGATACCACATGGTGCGGCCTTGGATAGGAAGACCTCGTCCCAGTCACACTTGAGGGATGATGGGCGGATCCTTGAGCCTGAGAAGCTCCAGGACGTTGAATGATCTTCGCCATAGAGCTATGGACTGCTCTAGAGTTGTTTAGCGACTCCTGAGACACAAGATAACCCTGCTTCATGTCTAGGATGAATCACAGAAGCTCACGCAACCTTGTGTGACAAAGAAACTTTTTCACCACGTGAACAATGAAGGGAGGTCCCCAAAAGGGACGAGTTTGAAAGCCAAAAGCTCTGGTTTTTATTAAAGAATGTGTGTAAGTTACAATATGTGCTGCTTTTGGCTTTATAAAGAGAAAACGGAAAACCCTAACTAGAAAACCCTACCCTAATTCGAAAATAGAAAACCAAAACCTATTTCTAGTTGGTTTATAAAACCCTAACCCTAATCCTATTCCTAATGGGTTTATTAAAACGAAAACCTAATCCTACTTGGTTTAGAATTACAAGAAATCAGAAATACACTTGAGATAAAGAAATCGGCCAGCCTAAACCAAGCTGGTTTATCTTTCCACTTCTTGGGCTTGAAAGGCCTATTTTCAGCAAACATCTTCTTGGGCTTGTCCATGAACAAGTCCACCACGTCCTTGCTCTCTTTCTGATCCATGTAGAACGTGAGAAGATTATCCTTAGTCCATGTAATGCTCTGCTCCATCGATCTTCTATTATCATGCTGCTTCAATTGGTGCAAGCCATTAATCTCCTTCTTTGGCTCATTGAAACAAACCATAAGCAGAGAATTTGCTAGTGAACACACGAGCTTCAAATCCATGAAGTTGAGGCTGATCCAGATCGCACCAGGTATACTCTCAACCAAATCTTTTCTTAAATCTGCATTTGATATAAAGGATTTGGGAGAGTTGAAGTACTTCCTAGGGATTGAAATATGCTGCTCTAAAGAGGGGTTTTTCTTATCCCGAAGGAAGTACACACTTGATCTTTTAAAATGAGGCAGGAAACCTTGGAGCAAGACAAGCCAAAACTCCATTGGAAGAAGGTTACAAGGTACTGTGAGAGGGGGAGTTTGAAGATACTTGCTTTGCAGATGTCAAGAAGTATAGGAGAATGGTTGGGAAGCTTATATATCTGACCATCACTCGCCCAGATATATGTTTTGCTGTGAACCAAGTCAGTCAGAATATGCAAGGACCTAAAGTTCATCACTGGAACATGGTGGAGAGGATCCTAAGATACTTGAGAGAAGCTCCTGGCCAAGGTGTATGGATGGCTTGTAATGGAAGCACTGAAGTGGTAGGATATTGTGATGCTGACTGGGCTGGAGACAGAGTTGATAGGAAATCAACAACTTGTTATTTCACCTTCATTGGAGGAAATTTGGTTACATGGAAGAGCAAGAAGCAGAAGGTGGTATCATGCTCAAGTGCTGAGCCAGAATACAGGTCTATGAGGAAGCTAACGAGTGAACTTATATGGATCAATGGATTGCTAAGGGACCTGAGTATAGAGATCACCTCACCCATGACAATGCATTGTGATAACCAGGCGGCTATCCATATTGCATCCAACTCAGTGTTCCATGAGAGGACCATACATATAGAATTGGATTGCCACAAAGTGAGACAAGCAGTAGAGCATCAAGTGATTCTACCATGCTATACTAGAAGTGAAGATCAACTGGCCGATATACTCGCTATGGCAGCCAGCAGCAGGGTTTGTGAGTTCATTCATCCGAAGCTTGGACTCATAGACCTCACATGTCACTGATCTCTCCTCCATGGAGTGTTCTACTCTTGTTCTTTCTTGGTTTTTATCCCAAGAGGTTTTGTCAAGTAAGGTTTTAATGAGGGAATGCTTCATGGTTTCCAAGCTTGACCAGTTCCTATGGTCAAGCTTGAGGGGGAGTATTGACATGAAGCAATAAAAGAGACATGAAAGATAAAGAGTTGATTCTGATGGTTCAAGAAGCAAGTGGTCAAGAAGACTTGTGGCTCAAGTCTGTCCGTACAGCCTTGCCATTCAAGTAACCCATCTGACCTAGATTTACTTGAAAGGCAAGGAAGAAGAAGCTTAACTCGTCTGGACCAAGTTTGAATGAGTATAGAGCCGTTGGAAGTCTGGACAAGAGCAGGCAAGTTGGCTGAATAGAATATATTAAAAGTCACATGCTGCCCTAAGGGTTGGGACCAGTCCAGAAAGGTCACTTTCATGCTCCAGACCTGGAGAAGACCATCATATTTTATTAATATCCTTCTTGTCTCGATTTAGCCTCTTTTGCCTTTAAATAATGTTGTTTGTAACCAAAAGAAAGCAAGGACACAATTTCCTCACTTATTCTATTTTCTCAGTTCTCTCTCTCTCTCTCTCATCTCTCACGAATTTTCTCTTCTCTCTCCCTAAGTTCTTTCTGTTCTTCCTGTTCTTCAACTATTCTACACAAACCAGACCTAAAATCTTCTTATTCTAACATTATGACATGCTATAAAAAATGCCATCTTAGAGAACCTATCAACAACAACAAATATGGAGTCCTTTCCGGTTCTAGTCCTAGGCAATCCAACAATGAAATCCATGGATATGTCATTCCAAGGATGGTGTGGAATTGGTAAAGGAGTGTACAAACCCTGGGATTGGACTTGGGACTTAGCATGCTTGCAAGTAGCACACCTTCCACAGATTCTCTCCACATCTCTCTTCATGTGTGGCCAATAGAAGTGATCCTGCAAAACTTTAAGGGTCTTGGAAATACCAAAGTGTCCCATTAGACTGCCCCGATGGGATTCCCTAACAAAGAGATCGCATAGAGAACAATTAGGCACACACAATCTGTTATCATAAAACAAGAACCCATCTTGTCTAAAGTAGTGTCCTGCAGCAAACTTCTCACAAGACACATAAGCTTCCTTGAAATCAAGGTCAGTATCATACATATCTTTAATCTGCTCAAAACCTAGTAGCTTAGCATCAAGAGTGGTCAAGAGAACATACCTCCGAGATAGTGCATCAGCAACTATGTTTTCCTTACCTTGTTTATATTTGATCACGTATGGGAATGTTTCCATGAACTCAACCCATCTTGCGTGTCTCTTACTAAGCTTACTCTGCCCTTTTAGATACTTTAGTAAAGTCAGGAAGCATTAAGAGAGGTGATTGAGTAAGCTTCTCTTTAAGGTTTTGGAATGCGGCTTCTTGTGATTCTCTCCATTTGAATCCTACATCCTTCTTGATTACTTCAGTCAATGGAGCTGCAATGGTGCTAAAGTCTCTCACAAAACGCCTATAGAACCCAGCAAGCCCATGGAAACTTCTCACTTCTCCTACTGTGGTTGGGCTCGGCCAGTCCTTGATGGCTTTGATCTTCTCCTCGTCCACCTTAACTCCATCTGCACTCACCACAAAGCCTAGGAAAAAAATTTTATCTGTGCAAAAAGTGCACTTCTTCAAGTTGGCAAAGAGTTTCTCATTTCTCAACACATTTAGGACAGCCCTAAGATGTTCTATATGATCTTCTAGAGTCTTGCTATATACTAAGATGTCATCAAAGTACACAACAACAAAAATGCCTATGAATGATCTAAGAACATGATTCATTAACCTCATGAATGTACTAGGTGCATTTGTCAATCCAAATGGCATAACTAACCACTCATACAATCCATGCTTAGTTTTAAATGCAGTTTTCCACTCATCTTCTTCTTTCTTCCTAATCTGATGATATCCACTTTTTAAATCTCTCTTAGAGAAGATGCAAGAACCATGTAATTGATTGATCTATAATCAATACACATGCGTATAGGGTGGCGATACTTCACTGTGATGTTATTGATTGATCTATAATCAATACACATGCGTCAAGTACCATCCTTCTTAGGCACAAGGAGCACTGGTACAGCACATGGGCTCAAACTCTCTCGGATATAGCCCTTCTCCAAGAGTTCCTCTACTTGTCTTTGCAACTCCTTGGTCTCAACGGGATTGGTTCTGTACGCTAGTCTGTTTGGAAGTGTAGATCCTGGAACAAAGTCTATCTTGTGCTCAATCCCACGCAATGGAGGTAACCCAATGAGATTGTCCTCTAGAAATACATCTTGAAA
>CAJHQP010005864.1:0-42566 GCA_905132765.1 Moricandia arvensis
ACAGATAGGTCTAGAAACGCCCTGCAAATGGAATAGTAGAAGCACAATCCCTTTAGGTACTGAATGGGAAGGGCAGTCCCAAAAGTGGAGGAAACACCAAAGTGTAACGCACACTTTCCATTTCTCCCATTCACCATTATATTTCATTTACCAACAGATCCATCTAATCAATGCTGATGAACGCGCATGTGTTAAGATTTGTGAACAAAATATACAGACCAACAACAACTACAAGTGATTACTCCATCCAACATTGGAGTGTTTTTAGTGGTTCTTATGTCTTAAGTATTTATTTGGTTTTTAAATAATATATGATTTATGTTAAAAATATGTTGGTTATATAAATCTACAAAAGTAATGAATTTTTATCTAGGATAAAATAGTTTCTTTATTTTATATATCAATGATTTTTATTTCTTCCTCATTTATGATAAAATTATATTTATGTGACATGTAAAACCATTTAAATTTAGTTAATGTTTAAAATATTTTTTATTTAAGTACAGCATTTGATTTGTTATAATTTACACCATGATTTTCTATATATAAATGTATTTTTATTTGACATGCATACTTTATTTTTAAATAATGTGTTATGCTTTTGTTCGGAAATTTTGAATATTAAAATTATTGAGTTAATTAATTTGAAACAAAAAAATATTACCAAAAATATAATTAAAATTTTAAATCATCCAAACATGAAATTATTTTTAAAGTTTAAAATAAGTATATATCAATTTAAATTTATTTTATTATATTTTAAAATTAAAATTATTTATTATATGATAAATTAAATTTCTCAAAATAATTATATATATATATTTTTAAAAATTAGAAATATAAATAATTTTAAATTTGTACAGTATTTTGAACCATCTTTTATCCGCTTTCGCCATTCAAACAAATATGTGAGAACGCTAGATCCGCTAGATCCACATTTATAGCTAGATCCGCTAGATCCACTTTTGATCCGCTAGATCCGCTAGATCCACTAGAACCGCAACGCTTGATCCGTTTTTTCCATTCGGAGCCTAAGGCTTGTTAAAAATATTTTTCGGCAGAAAAAATCGATATGCCCATTTTTAGTAGTTATATGGTCGGATAAATGTAAAAAGGTACCGAACACCTTTTTAGAATTAGCATTGGTTCAGCCTTAACTTAGGCCACCATATATGATTATCTCGACCAGAGACATAACTCATACAATAAGCATTCATCAACCGATGCAGCGGATTCGATCTAGAGATAAAAAAAACAAGCCAATACCACATAAACTTAAGGCTATGTCCCATCTTTTTTAAATCTGGTTCGACAGAAAGGTCTAGAAACGCCCTGCAAATGGAATAGTAGAAGCACAATTCCTTTAAGGCTTGTTAAAAATATTTTTCGGCAAAAAAACTCGATATGCCCATTTTTAGTAGTTATATGGTCGGATAAATGTAAAAAGGTACCGAACACCTTTTTAGAATTAGCATTGGTTCAGCCTTAACTTAGGCCACCATATATGATTATCTCGACCAGAGACATAACTCATACAATAAGCATTCATCAACCGATGCAGCGGATTCGATCTAGAGATAAAAAAACAAGCCAATACCACATAAACTTAAGGCTATGTCCCATCTTTTTTAAATCTGGTTCGACAGAAAGGTCTAGAAACGCCCTGCAAATGGAATAGTAGAAGCACAATTCCTTTAAGGCTTGTTAAAAATATTTTTCGGCAGAAAAAACTCGATATGCCCATTTTTAGTAGTTATATGGTCAGATAAATGTAAAAAGGTACCGAACACCTTTTTAGAATTAGCATTGGTTCAGCCTTAACTTAGGCCACCATATATGATTATCTCGACCAGAGACATAACTCATACAATAAGCATTCATCAACCGATGCAGCGGATTCGATCTAGAGATAAAAAAAACAAGCCAATACCACATAAACTTAAGGCTATGTCCCATCTTTTTTAAATCTGGTTCGACAGAAAGGTCTAGAAACGCCCTGCAAATGGAATAGTAGAAGCACAATTCCTTTAAGGCTTGTTAAAAATATTTTTCGGCAGAAAAACTCGATATGCCCATTTTTAGTAGTTATATGGTCAGATAAATGTAAAAAGGTACCGAACACCTTTTTAGAATTAGCATTGGTTCAGCCTTAACTTAGGCCACCATATATGATTATCTCGACCAGAGACATAACTCATACAATAAGCATTCATCAACCGATGCAGCGGATTCGATCTAGAGATAAAAAAAACAAGCCAATACCACATAAACTTAAGGCTATGTCCCATCTTTTTTAAATCTGGTTCGACAGAAAGGTCTAGAAACGCCCTGCAAATGGAATAGTAGAAGCACAATTCCTTTAAGGCTTGTTAAAAATATTTTTCGGCAGAAAAAACTCGATATGCCCATTTTTAGTAGTTATATGGTCGGATAAATGTAAAAAGGTACCGAACACCTTTTTAGAATTAGCATTGGTTCAGCCTTAACTTAGGCCACCATATATGATTATCTCGACCAGAGACATAACTCATACAATAAGCATTCATCAACCGATGCAGCGGATTCGATCTAGAGATAAAAAAAACAAGCCAATACCACATAAACTTAAGGCTATGTCCCATCTTTTTTAAATCTGGTTCGACAGAAAGGTCTAGAAACGCCCTGCAAATGGAATAGTAGAAGCACAATTCCTTTAAGGCTTGTTAAAAATATTTTTCGGCAAAAAAACTCGATATGCCCATTTTTAGTAGTTATATGGTCAGATAAATGTAAAAAGGTACCGAACACCTTTTTAGAATTAGCATTGGTTCAGCCTTAACTTAGGCCACCATATATGATTATCTCGACCAGAGACATAACTCATACAATAAGCATTCATCAACCGATGCAGCGGATTCGATCTAGAGATAAAAAAAACAAGCCAATACCACATAAACTTAAGGCTATGTCCCATCTTTTTTAAATCTGGTTCGACAGAAAGGTCTAGAAACGCCCTGCAAATGGAATAGTAGAAGCACAATTCCTTTAAGGCTTGTTAAAAATATTTTTCGGCAGAAAAACTCGATATGCCCATTTTTAGTAGTTATATGGTCAGATAAATGTAAAAAGGTACCGAACACCTTTTTAGAATTAGCATTGGTTCAGCCTTAACTTAGGCCACCATATATGATTATCTCGACCAGAGACATAACTCATACAATAAGCATTCATCAACCGATGCAGCGGATTCGATCTAGAGATAAAAAAAACAAGCCAATACCACATAAACTTAAGGCTATGTCCCATCTTTTTTAAATCTGGTTCGACAGAAAGGTCTAGAAACGCCCTGCAAATGGAATAGTAGAAGCACAATTCCTTTAAGGCTTGTTAAAAATATTTTTCGGCAAAAAAACTCGATATGCCCATTTTTAGTAGTTATATGGTCGGATAAATGTAAAAAGGTACCGAACACCTTTTTAGAATTAGCATTGGTTCAGCCTTAACTTAGGCCACCATATATGATTATCTCGACCAGAGACATAACTCATACAATAAGCATTCATCAACCGATGCAGCGGATTCGATCTAGAGATAAAAAAAACAAGCCAATACCACATAAACTTAAGGCTATGTCCCATCTTTTTTAAATCTGGTTCGACAGAAAGGTCTAGAAACGCCCTGCAAATGGAATAGTAGAAGCACAATTCCTTTAAGGCTTGTTAAAAATATTTTTCGGCAAAAAAACTCGATATGCCCATTTTTAGTAGTTATATGGTCGGATAAATGTAAAAAGGTACCGAACACCTTTTTAGAATTAGCATTGGTTCAGCCTTAACTTAGGCCACCATATATGATTATCTCGACCAGAGACATAACTCATACAATAAGCATTCATCAACCGATGCAGCGGATTCGATCTAGAGATAAAAAAACAAGCCAATACCACATAAACTTAAGGCTATGTCCCATCTTTTTTAAATCTGGTTCGACAGAAAGGTCTAGAAACGCCCTGCAAATGGAATAGTAGAAGCACAATTCCTTTAAGGCTTGTTAAAAATATTTTTCGGCAAAAAAACTCGATATGCCCATTTTTAGTAGTTATATGGTCGGATAAATGTAAAAAGGTACCGAACACCTTTTTAGAATTAGCATTGGTTCAGCCTTAACTTAGGCCACCATATATGATTATCTCGACCAGAGACATAACTCATACAATAAGCATTCATCAACCGATGCAGCGGATTCGATCTAGAGATAAAAAAAACAAGCCAATACCACATAAACTTAAGGCTATGTCCCATCTTTTTTAAATCTGGTTCGACAGAAAGGTCTAGAAACGCCCTGCAAATGGAATAGTAGAAGCACAATTCCTTTAAGGCTTGTTAAAAATATTTTTCGGCAGAAAAAACTCGATATGCCCATTTTTAGTAGTTATATGGTCGGATAAATGTAAAAAGGTACCGAACACCTTTTTAGAATTAGCATTGGTTCAGCCTTAACTTAGGCCACCATATATGATTATCTCGACCAGAGACATAACTCATACAATAAGCATTCATCAACCGATGCAGCGGATTCGATCTAGAGATAAAAAAAACAAGCCAATACCACATAAACTTAAGGCTATGTCCCATCTTTTTTAAATCTGGTTCGACAGAAAGGTCTAGAAACGCCCTGCAAATGGAATAGTAGAAGCACAATTCCTTTAAGGCTTGTTAAAAATATTTTTCGGCAAAAAAACTCGATATGCCCATTTTTAGTAGTTATATGGTCGGATAAATGTAAAAAGGTACCGAACACCTTTTTAGAATTAGCATTGGTTCAGCCTTAACTTAGGCCACCATATATGATTATCTCGACCAGAGACATAACTCATACAATAAGCATTCATCAACCGATGCAGCGGATTCGATCTAGAGATAAAAAAAACAAGCCAATACCACATAAACTTAAGGCTATGTCCCATCTTTTTTAAATCTGGTTCGACAGAAAGGTCTAGAAACGCCCTGCAAATGGAATAGTAGAAGCACAATTCCTTTAAGGCTTGTTAAAAATATTTTTCGGCAGAAAAAACTCGATATGCCCATTTTTAGTAGTTATATGGTCAGATAAATGTAAAAAGGTACCGAACACCTTTTTAGAATTAGCATTGGTTCAGCCTTAACTTAGGCCACCATATATGATTATCTCGACCAGAGACATAACTCATACAATAAGCATTCATCAACCGATGCAGCGGATTCGATCTAGAGATAAAAAAAACAAGCCAATACCACATAAACTTAAGGCTATGTCCCATCTTTTTTAAATCTGGTTCGACAGAAAGGTCTAGAAACGCCCTGCAAATGGAATAGTAGAAGCACAATTCCTTTAAGGCTTGTTAAAAATATTTTTCGGCAAAAAAACTCGATATGCCCATTTTTAGTAGTTATATGGTCAGATAAATGTAAAAAGGTACCGAACACCTTTTTAGAATTAGCATTGGTTCAGCCTTAACTTAGGCCACCATATATGATTATCTCGACCAGAGACATAACTCATACAATAAGCATTCATCAACCGATGCAGCGGATTCGATCTAGAGATAAAAAAAACAAGCCAATACCACATAAACTTAAGGCTATGTCCCATCTTTTTTAAATCTGGTTCGACAGAAAGGTCTAGAAACGCCCTGCAAATGGAATAGTAGAAGCACAATTCCTTTAAGGCTTGTTAAAAATATTTTTCGGCAGAAAAAACTCGATATGCCCATTTTTAGTAGTTATATGGTCAGATAAATGTAAAAAGGTACCGAACACCTTTTTAGAATTAGCATTGGTTCAGCCTTAACTTAGGCCACCATATATGATTATCTCGACCAGAGACATAACTCATACAATAAGCATTCATCAACCGATGCAGCGGATTCGATCTAGAGATAAAAAAAACAAGCCAATACCACATAAACTTAAGGCTATGTCCCATCTTTTTTAAATCTGGTTCGACAGAAAGGTCTAGAAACGCCCTGCAAATGGAATAGTAGAAGCACAATTCCTTTAAGGCTTGTTAAAAATATTTTTCGGCAAAAAAACTCGATATGCCCATTTTTAGTAGTTATATGGTCGGATAAATGTAAAAAGGTACCGAACACCTTTTTAGAATTAGCATTGGTTCAGCCTTAACTTAGGCCACCATATATGATTATCTCGACCAGAGACATAACTCATACAATAAGCATTCATCAACCGATGCAGCGGATTCGATCTAGAGATAAAAAAAACAAGCCAATACCACATAAACTTAAGGCTATGTCCCATCTTTTTTAAATCTGGTTCGACAGAAAGGTCTAGAAACGCCCTGCAAATGGAATAGTAGAAGCACAATTCCTTTAAGGCTTGTTAAAAATATTTTTCGGCAAAAAAACTCGATATGCCCATTTTTAGTAGTTATATGGTCGGATAAATGTAAAAAGGTACCGAACACCTTTTTAGAATTAGCATTGGTTCAGCCTTAACTTAGGCCACCATATATGATTATCTCGACCAGAGACATAACTCATACAATAAGCATTCATCAACCGATGCAGCGGATTCGATCTAGAGATAAAAAAAACAAGCCAATACCACATAAACTTAAGGCTATGTCCCATCTTTTTTAAATCTGGTTCGACAGAAAGGTCTAGAAACGCCCTGCAAATGGAATAGTAGAAGCACAATTCCTTTAAGGCTTGTTAAAAATATTTTTCGGCAGAAAAAACTCGATATGCCCATTTTTAGTAGTTATATGGTCGGATAAATGTAAAAAGGTACCGAACACCTTTTTAGAATTAGCATTGGTTCAGCCTTAACTTAGGCCACCATATATGATTATCTCGACCAGAGACATAACTCATACAATAAGCATTCATCAACCGATGCAGCGGATTCGATCTAGAGATAAAAAAACAAGCCAATACCACATAAACTTAAGGCTATGTCCCATCTTTTTTAAATCTGGTTCGACAGAAAGGTCTAGAAACGCCCTGCAAATGGAATAGTAGAAGCACAATTCCTTTAAGGCTTGTTAAAAATATTTTTCGGCAAAAAAACTCGATATGCCCATTTTTAGTAGTTATATGGTCGGATAAATGTAAAAAGGTACCGAACACCTTTTTAGAATTAGCATTGGTTCAGCCTTAACTTAGGCCACCATATATGATTATCTCGACCAGAGACATAACTCATACAATAAGCATTCATCAACCGATGCAGCGGATTCGATCTAGAGATAAAAAAACAAGCCAATACCACATAAACTTAAGGCTATGTCCCATCTTTTTTAAATCTGGTTCGACAGAAAGGTCTAGAAACGCCCTGCAAATGGAATAGTAGAAGCACAATTCCTTTAAGGCTTGTTAAAAATATTTTTCGGCAAAAAAACTCGATATGCCCATTTTTAGTAGTTATATGGTCGGATAAATGTAAAAAGGTACCGAACACCTTTTTAGAATTAGCATTGGTTCAGCCTTAACTTAGGCCACCATATATGATTATCTCGACCAGAGACATAACTCATACAATAAGCATTCATCAACCGATGCAGCGGATTCGATCTAGAGATAAAAAAAACAAGCCAATACCACATAAACTTAAGGCTATGTCCCATCTTTTTTAAATCTGGTTCGACAGAAAGGTCTAGAAACGCCCTGCAAATGGAATAGTAGAAGCACAATTCCTTTAAGGCTTGTTAAAAATATTTTTCGGCAAAAAAACTCGATATGCCCATTTTTAGTAGTTATATGGTCGGATAAATGTAAAAAGGTACCGAACACCTTTTTAGAATTAGCATTGGTTCAGCCTTAACTTAGGCCACCATATATGATTATCTCGACCAGAGACATAACTCATACAATAAGCATTCATCAACCGATGCAGCGGATTCGATCTAGAGATAAAAAAAACAAGCCAATACCACATAAACTTAAGGCTATGTCCCATCTTTTTTAAATCTGGTTCGACAGAAAGGTCTAGAAACGCCCTGCAAATGGAATAGTAGAAGCACAATTCCTTTAAGGCTTGTTAAAAATATTTTTCGGCAAAAAAACTCGATATGCCCATTTTTAGTAGTTATATGGTCAGATAAATGTAAAAAGGTACCGAACACCTTTTTAGAATTAGCATTGGTTCAGCCTTAACTTAGGCCACCATATATGATTATCTCGACCAGAGACATAACTCATACAATAAGCATTCATCAACCGATGCAGCGGATTCGATCTAGAGATAAAAAAAACAAGCCAATACCACATAAACTTAAGGCTATGTCCCATCTTTTTTAAATCTGGTTCGACAGAAAGGTCTAGAAACGCCCTGCAAATGGAATAGTAGAAGCACAATTCCTTTAAGGCTTGTTAAAAATATTTTTCGGCAAAAAAACTCGATATGCCCATTTTTAGTAGTTATATGGTCAGATAAATGTAAAAAGGTACCGAACACCTTTTTAGAATTAGCATTGGTTCAGCCTTAACTTAGGCCACCATATATGATTATCTCGACCAGAGACATAACTCATACAATAAGCATTCATCAACCGATGCAGCGGATTCGATCTAGAGATAAAAAAAACAAGCCAATACCACATAAACTTAAGGCTATGTCCCATCTTTTTTAAATCTGGTTCGACAGAAAGGTCTAGAAACGCCCTGCAAATGGAATAGTAGAAGCACAATTCCTTTAAGGCTTGTTAAAAATATTTTTCGGCAAAAAAACTCGATATGCCCATTTTTAGTAGTTATATGGTCGGATAAATGTAAAAAGGTACCGAACACCTTTTTAGAATTAGCATTGGTTCAGCCTTAACTTAGGCCACCATATATGATTATCTCGACCAGAGACATAACTCATACAATAAGCATTCATCAACCGATGCAGCGGATTCGATCTAGAGATAAAAAAACAAGCCAATACCACATAAACTTAAGGCTATGTCCCATCTTTTTTAAATCTGGTTCGACAGAAAGGTCTAGAAACGCCCTGCAAATGGAATAGTAGAAGCACAATTCCTTTAAGGCTTGTTAAAAATATTTTTCGGCAAAAAAACTCGATATGCCCATTTTTAGTAGTTATATGGTCGGATAAATGTAAAAAGGTACCGAACACCTTTTTAGAATTAGCATTGGTTCAGCCTTAACTTAGGCCACCATATATGATTATCTCGACCAGAGACATAACTCATACAATAAGCATTCATCAACCGATGCAGCGGATTCGATCTAGAGATAAAAAAAACAAGCCAATACCACATAAACTTAAGGCTATGTCCCATCTTTTTTAAATCTGGTTCGACAGAAAGGTCTAGAAACGCCCTGCAAATGGAATAGTAGAAGCACAATTCCTTTAAGGCTTGTTAAAAATATTTTTCGGCAAAAAAACTCGATATGCCCATTTTTAGTAGTTATATGGTCAGATAAATGTAAAAAGGTACCGAACACCTTTTTAGAATTAGCATTGGTTCAGCCTTAACTTAGGCCACCATATATGATTATCTCGACCAGAGACATAACTCATACAATAAGCATTCATCAACCGATGCAGCGGATTCGATCTAGAGATAAAAAAAACAAGCCAATACCACATAAACTTAAGGCTATGTCCCATCTTTTTTAAATCTGGTTCGACAGAAAGGTCTAGAAACGCCCTGCAAATGGAATAGTAGAAGCACAATTCCTTTAAGGCTTGTTAAAAATATTTTTCGGCAGAAAAACTCGATATGCCCATTTTTAGTAGTTATATGGTCGGATAAATGTAAAAAGGTACCGAACACCTTTTTAGAATTAGCATTGGTTCAGCCTTAACTTAGGCCACCATATATGATTATCTCGACCAGAGACATAACTCATACAATAAGCATTCATCAACCGATGCAGCGGATTCGATCTAGAGATAAAAAAAACAAGCCAATACCACATAAACTTAAGGCTATGTCCCATCTTTTTTAAATCTGGTTCGACAGAAAGGTCTAGAAACGCCCTGCAAATGGAATAGTAGAAGCACAATTCCTTTAAGGCTTGTTAAAAATATTTTTCGGCAAAAAAACTCGATATGCCCATTTTTAGTAGTTATATGGTCGGATAAATGTAAAAAGGTACCGAACACCTTTTTAGAATTAGCATTGGTTCAGCCTTAACTTAGGCCACCATATATGATTATCTCGACCAGAGACATAACTCATACAATAAGCATTCATCAACCGATGCAGCGGATTCGATCTAGAGATAAAAAAACAAGCCAATACCACATAAACTTAAGGCTATGTCCCATCTTTTTTAAATCTGGTTCGACAGAAAGGTCTAGAAACGCCCTGCAAATGGAATAGTAGAAGCACAATTCCTTTAAGGCTTGTTAAAAATATTTTTCGGCAAAAAAACTCGATATGCCCATTTTTAGTAGTTATATGGTCGGATAAATGTAAAAAGGTACCGAACACCTTTTTAGAATTAGCATTGGTTCAGCCTTAACTTAGGCCACCATATATGATTATCTCGACCAGAGACATAACTCATACAATAAGCATTCATCAACCGATGCAGCGGATTCGATCTAGAGATAAAAAAAACAAGCCAATACCACATAAACTTAAGGCTATGTCCCATCTTTTTTAAATCTGGTTCGACAGAAAGGTCTAGAAACGCCCTGCAAATGGAATAGTAGAAGCACAATTCCTTTAAGGCTTGTTAAAAATATTTTTCGGCAGAAAAAACTCGATATGCCCATTTTTAGTAGTTATATGGTCAGATAAATGTAAAAAGGTACCGAACACCTTTTTAGAATTAGCATTGGTTCAGCCTTAACTTAGGCCACCATATATGATTATCTCGACCAGAGACATAACTCATACAATAAGCATTCATCAACCGATGCAGCGGATTCGATCTAGAGATAAAAAAAACAAGCCAATACCACATAAACTTAAGGCTATGTCCCATCTTTTTTAAATCTGGTTCGACAGAAAGGTCTAGAAACGCCCTGCAAATGGAATAGTAGAAGCACAATTCCTTTAAGGCTTGTTAAAAATATTTTTCGGCAAAAAAACTCGATATGCCCATTTTTAGTAGTTATATGGTCGGATAAATGTAAAAAGGTACCGAACACCTTTTTAGAATTAGCATTGGTTCAGCCTTAACTTAGGCCACCATATATGATTATCTCGACCAGAGACATAACTCATACAATAAGCATTCATCAACCGATGCAGCGGATTCGATCTAGAGATAAAAAAAACAAGCCAATACCACATAAACTTAAGGCTATGTCCCATCTTTTTTAAATCTGGTTCGACAGAAAGGTCTAGAAACGCCCTGCAAATGGAATAGTAGAAGCACAATTCCTTTAAGGCTTGTTAAAAATATTTTTCGGCAGAAAAAACTCGATATGCCCATTTTTAGTAGTTATATGGTCGGATAAATGTAAAAAGGTACCGAACACCTTTTTAGAATTAGCATTGGTTCAGCCTTAACTTAGGCCACCATATATGATTATCTCGACCAGAGACATAACTCATACAATAAGCATTCATCAACCGATGCAGCGGATTCGATCTAGAGATAAAAAAACAAGCCAATACCACATAAACTTAAGGCTATGTCCCATCTTTTTTAAATCTGGTTCGACAGAAAGGTCTAGAAACGCCCTGCAAATGGAATAGTAGAAGCACAATTCCTTTAAGGCTTGTTAAAAATATTTTTCGGCAGAAAAAACTCGATATGCCCATTTTTAGTAGTTATATGGTCGGATAAATGTAAAAAGGTACCGAACACCTTTTTAGAATTAGCATTGGTTCAGCCTTAACTTAGGCCACCATATATGATTATCTCGACCAGAGACATAACTCATACAATAAGCATTCATCAACCGATGCAGCGGATTCGATCTAGAGATAAAAAAAACAAGCCAATACCACATAAACTTAAGGCTATGTCCCATCTTTTTTAAATCTGGTTCGACAGAAAGGTCTAGAAACGCCCTGCAAATGGAATAGTAGAAGCACAATTCCTTTAAGGCTTGTTAAAAATATTTTTCGGCAGAAAAACTCGATATGCCCATTTTTAGTAGTTATATGGTCGGATAAATGTAAAAAGGTACCGAACACCTTTTTAGAATTAGCATTGGTTCAGCCTTAACTTAGGCCACCATATATGATTATCTCGACCAGAGACATAACTCATACAATAAGCATTCATCAACCGATGCAGCGGATTCGATCTAGAGATAAAAAAACAAGCCAATACCACATAAACTTAAGGCTATGTCCCATCTTTTTTAAATCTGGTTCGACAGAAAGGTCTAGAAACGCCCTGCAAATGGAATAGTAGAAGCACAATTCCTTTAAGGCTTGTTAAAAATATTTTTCGGCAAAAAAACTCGATATGCCCATTTTTAGTAGTTATATGGTCAGATAAATGTAAAAAGGTACCGAACACCTTTTTAGAATTAGCATTGGTTCAGCCTTAACTTAGGCCACCATATATGATTATCTCGACCAGAGACATAACTCATACAATAAGCATTCATCAACCGATGCAGCGGATTCGATCTAGAGATAAAAAAACAAGCCAATACCACATAAACTTAAGGCTATGTCCCATCTTTTTTAAATCTGGTTCGACAGAAAGGTCTAGAAACGCCCTGCAAATGGAATAGTAGAAGCACAATTCCTTTAAGGCTTGTTAAAAATATTTTTCGGCAAAAAAACTCGATATGCCCATTTTTAGTAGTTATATGGTCGGATAAATGTAAAAAGGTACCGAACACCTTTTTAGAATTAGCATTGGTTCAGCCTTAACTTAGGCCACCATATATGATTATCTCGACCAGAGACATAACTCATACAATAAGCATTCATCAACCGATGCAGCGGATTCGATCTAGAGATAAAAAAAACAAGCCAATACCACATAAACTTAAGGCTATGTCCCATCTTTTTTAAATCTGGTTCGACAGAAAGGTCTAGAAACGCCCTGCAAATGGAATAGTAGAAGCACAATTCCTTTAAGGCTTGTTAAAAATATTTTTCGGCAAAAAAACTCGATATGCCCATTTTTAGTAGTTATATGGTCGGATAAATGTAAAAAGGTACCGAACACCTTTTTAGAATTAGCATTGGTTCAGCCTTAACTTAGGCCACCATATATGATTATCTCGACCAGAGACATAACTCATACAATAAGCATTCATCAACCGATGCAGCGGATTCGATCTAGAGATAAAAAAAACAAGCCAATACCACATAAACTTAAGGCTATGTCCCATCTTTTTTAAATCTGGTTCGACAGAAAGGTCTAGAAACGCCCTGCAAATGGAATAGTAGAAGCACAATTCCTTTAAGGCTTGTTAAAAATATTTTTCGGCAAAAAAACTCGATATGCCCATTTTTAGTAGTTATATGGTCAGATAAATGTAAAAAGGTACCGAACACCTTTTTAGAATTAGCATTGGTTCAGCCTTAACTTAGGCCACCATATATGATTATCTCGACCAGAGACATAACTCATACAATAAGCATTCATCAACCGATGCAGCGGATTCGATCTAGAGATAAAAAAAACAAGCCAATACCACATAAACTTAAGGCTATGTCCCATCTTTTTTAAATCTGGTTCGACAGAAAGGTCTAGAAACGCCCTGCAAATGGAATAGTAGAAGCACAATTCCTTTAAGGCTTGTTAAAAATATTTTTCGGCAGAAAAACTCGATATGCCCATTTTTAGTAGTTATATGGTCGGATAAATGTAAAAAGGTACCGAACACCTTTTTAGAATTAGCATTGGTTCAGCCTTAACTTAGGCCACCATATATGATTATCTCGACCAGAGACATAACTCATACAATAAGCATTCATCAACCGATGCAGCGGATTCGATCTAGAGATAAAAAAAACAAGCCAATACCACATAAACTTAAGGCTATGTCCCATCTTTTTTAAATCTGGTTCGACAGAAAGGTCTAGAAACGCCCTGCAAATGGAATAGTAGAAGCACAATTCCTTTAAGGCTTGTTAAAAATATTTTTCGGCAAAAAAACTCGATATGCCCATTTTTAGTAGTTATATGGTCGGATAAATGTAAAAAGGTACCGAACACCTTTTTAGAATTAGCATTGGTTCAGCCTTAACTTAGGCCACCATATATGATTATCTCGACCAGAGACATAACTCATACAATAAGCATTCATCAACCGATGCAGCGGATTCGATCTAGAGATAAAAAAAACAAGCCAATACCACATAAACTTAAGGCTATGTCCCATCTTTTTTAAATCTGGTTCGACAGAAAGGTCTAGAAACGCCCTGCAAATGGAATAGTAGAAGCACAATTCCTTTAAGGCTTGTTAAAAATATTTTTCGGCAAAAAAACTCGATATGCCCATTTTTAGTAGTTATATGGTCGGATAAATGTAAAAAGGTACCGAACACCTTTTTAGAATTAGCATTGGTTCAGCCTTAACTTAGGCCACCATATATGATTATCTCGACCAGAGACATAACTCATACAATAAGCATTCATCAACCGATGCAGCGGATTCGATCTAGAGATAAAAAAAACAAGCCAATACCACATAAACTTAAGGCTATGTCCCATCTTTTTTAAATCTGGTTCGACAGAAAGGTCTAGAAACGCCCTGCAAATGGAATAGTAGAAGCACAATTCCTTTAAGGCTTGTTAAAAATATTTTTCGGCAGAAAAAACTCGATATGCCCATTTTTAGTAGTTATATGGTCGGATAAATGTAAAAAGGTACCGAACACCTTTTTAGAATTAGCATTGGTTCAGCCTTAACTTAGGCCACCATATATGATTATCTCGACCAGAGACATAACTCATACAATAAGCATTCATCAACCGATGCAGCGGATTCGATCTAGAGATAAAAAAAACAAGCCAATACCACATAAACTTAAGGCTATGTCCCATCTTTTTTAAATCTGGTTCGACAGAAAGGTCTAGAAACGCCCTGCAAATGGAATAGTAGAAGCACAATTCCTTTAAGGCTTGTTAAAAATATTTTTCGGCAAAAAAACTCGATATGCCCATTTTTAGTAGTTATATGGTCAGATAAATGTAAAAAGGTACCGAACACCTTTTTAGAATTAGCATTGGTTCAGCCTTAACTTAGGCCACCATATATGATTATCTCGACCAGAGACATAACTCATACAATAAGCATTCATCAACCGATGCAGCGGATTCGATCTAGAGATAAAAAAAACAAGCCAATACCACATAAACTTAAGGCTATGTCCCATCTTTTTTAAATCTGGTTCGACAGAAAGGTCTAGAAACGCCCTGCAAATGGAATAGTAGAAGCACAATTCCTTTAAGGCTTGTTAAAAATATTTTTCGGCAAAAAAACTCGATATGCCCATTTTTAGTAGTTATATGGTCGGATAAATGTAAAAAGGTACCGAACACCTTTTTAGAATTAGCATTGGTTCAGCCTTAACTTAGGCCACCATATATGATTATCTCGACCAGAGACATAACTCATACAATAAGCATTCATCAACCGATGCAGCGGATTCGATCTAGAGATAAAAAAAACAAGCCAATACCACATAAACTTAAGGCTATGTCCCATCTTTTTTAAATCTGGTTCGACAGAAAGGTCTAGAAACGCCCTGCAAATGGAATAGTAGAAGCACAATTCCTTTAAGGCTTGTTAAAAATATTTTTCGGCAGAAAAAACTCGATATGCCCATTTTTAGTAGTTATATGGTCGGATAAATGTAAAAAGGTACCGAACACCTTTTTAGAATTAGCATTGGTTCAGCCTTAACTTAGGCCACCATATATGATTATCTCGACCAGAGACATAACTCATACAATAAGCATTCATCAACCGATGCAGCGGATTCGATCTAGAGATAAAAAAAACAAGCCAATACCACATAAACTTAAGGCTATGTCCCATCTTTTTTAAATCTGGTTCGACAGAAAGGTCTAGAAACGCCCTGCAAATGGAATAGTAGAAGCACAATTCCTTTAAGGCTTGTTAAAAATATTTTTCGGCAAAAAAACTCGATATGCCCATTTTTAGTAGTTATATGGTCGGATAAATGTAAAAAGGTACCGAACACCTTTTTAGAATTAGCATTGGTTCAGCCTTAACTTAGGCCACCATATATGATTATCTCGACCAGAGACATAACTCATACAATAAGCATTCATCAACCGATGCAGCGGATTCGATCTAGAGATAAAAAAAACAAGCCAATACCACATAAACTTAAGGCTATGTCCCATCTTTTTTAAATCTGGTTCGACAGAAAGGTCTAGAAACGCCCTGCAAATGGAATAGTAGAAGCACAATTCCTTTAAGGCTTGTTAAAAATATTTTTCGGCAGAAAAAACTCGATATGCCCATTTTTAGTAGTTATATGGTCGGATAAATGTAAAAAGGTACCGAACACCTTTTTAGAATTAGCATTGGTTCAGCCTTAACTTAGGCCACCATATATGATTATCTCGACCAGAGACATAACTCATACAATAAGCATTCATCAACCGATGCAGCGGATTCGATCTAGAGATAAAAAAAACAAGCCAATACCACATAAACTTAAGGCTATGTCCCATCTTTTTTAAATCTGGTTCGACAGAAAGGTCTAGAAACGCCCTGCAAATGGAATAGTAGAAGCACAATTCCTTTAAGGCTTGTTAAAAATATTTTTCGGCAAAAAAACTCGATATGCCCATTTTTAGTAGTTATATGGTCGGATAAATGTAAAAAGGTACCGAACACCTTTTTAGAATTAGCATTGGTTCAGCCTTAACTTAGGCCACCATATATGATTATCTCGACCAGAGACATAACTCATACAATAAGCATTCATCAACCGATGCAGCGGATTCGATCTAGAGATAAAAAAACAAGCCAATACCACATAAACTTAAGGCTATGTCCCATCTTTTTTAAATCTGGTTCGACAGAAAGGTCTAGAAACGCCCTGCAAATGGAATAGTAGAAGCACAATTCCTTTAAGGCTTGTTAAAAATATTTTTCGGCAGAAAAACTCGATATGCCCATTTTTAGTAGTTATATGGTCAGATAAATGTAAAAAGGTACCGAACACCTTTTTAGAATTAGCATTGGTTCAGCCTTAACTTAGGCCACCATATATGATTATCTCGACCAGAGACATAACTCATACAATAAGCATTCATCAACCGATGCAGCGGATTCGATCTAGAGATAAAAAAAACAAGCCAATACCACATAAACTTAAGGCTATGTCCCATCTTTTTTAAATCTGGTTCGACAGAAAGGTCTAGAAACGCCCTGCAAATGGAATAGTAGAAGCACAATTCCTTTAAGGCTTGTTAAAAATATTTTTCGGCAAAAAAACTCGATATGCCCATTTTTAGTAGTTATATGGTCAGATAAATGTAAAAAGGTACCGAACACCTTTTTAGAATTAGCATTGGTTCAGCCTTAACTTAGGCCACCATATATGATTATCTCGACCAGAGACATAACTCATACAATAAGCATTCATCAACCGATGCAGCGGATTCGATCTAGAGATAAAAAAACAAGCCAATACCACATAAACTTAAGGCTATGTCCCATCTTTTTTAAATCTGGTTCGACAGAAAGGTCTAGAAACGCCCTGCAAATGGAATAGTAGAAGCACAATTCCTTTAAGGCTTGTTAAAAATATTTTTCGGCAAAAAAACTCGATATGCCCATTTTTAGTAGTTATATGGTCGGATAAATGTAAAAAGGTACCGAACACCTTTTTAGAATTAGCATTGGTTCAGCCTTAACTTAGGCCACCATATATGATTATCTCGACCAGAGACATAACTCATACAATAAGCATTCATCAACCGATGCAGCGGATTCGATCTAGAGATAAAAAAAACAAGCCAATACCACATAAACTTAAGGCTATGTCCCATCTTTTTTAAATCTGGTTCGACAGAAAGGTCTAGAAACGCCCTGCAAATGGAATAGTAGAAGCACAATTCCTTTAAGGCTTGTTAAAAATATTTTTCGGCAAAAAAACTCGATATGCCCATTTTTAGTAGTTATATGGTCGGATAAATGTAAAAAGGTACCGAACACCTTTTTAGAATTAGCATTGGTTCAGCCTTAACTTAGGCCACCATATATGATTATCTCGACCAGAGACATAACTCATACAATAAGCATTCATCAACCGATGCAGCGGATTCGATCTAGAGATAAAAAAAACAAGCCAATACCACATAAACTTAAGGCTATGTCCCATCTTTTTTAAATCTGGTTCGACAGAAAGGTCTAGAAACGCCCTGCAAATGGAATAGTAGAAGCACAATTCCTTTAAGGCTTGTTAAAAATATTTTTCGGCAAAAAAACTCGATATGCCCATTTTTAGTAGTTATATGGTCAGATAAATGTAAAAAGGTACCGAACACCTTTTTAGAATTAGCATTGGTTCAGCCTTAACTTAGGCCACCATATATGATTATCTCGACCAGAGACATAACTCATACAATAAGCATTCATCAACCGATGCAGCGGATTCGATCTAGAGATAAAAAAACAAGCCAATACCACATAAACTTAAGGCTATGTCCCATCTTTTTTAAATCTGGTTCGACAGAAAGGTCTAGAAACGCCCTGCAAATGGAATAGTAGAAGCACAATTCCTTTAAGGCTTGTTAAAAATATTTTTCGGCAGAAAAAACTCGATATGCCCATTTTTAGTAGTTATATGGTCGGATAAATGTAAAAAGGTACCGAACACCTTTTTAGAATTAGCATTGGTTCAGCCTTAACTTAGGCCACCATATATGATTATCTCGACCAGAGACATAACTCATACAATAAGCATTCATCAACCGATGCAGCGGATTCGATCTAGAGATAAAAAAAACAAGCCAATACCACATAAACTTAAGGCTATGTCCCATCTTTTTTAAATCTGGTTCGACAGAAAGGTCTAGAAACGCCCTGCAAATGGAATAGTAGAAGCACAATTCCTTTAAGGCTTGTTAAAAATATTTTTCGGCAAAAAAACTCGATATGCCCATTTTTAGTAGTTATATGGTCGGATAAATGTAAAAAGGTACCGAACACCTTTTTAGAATTAGCATTGGTTCAGCCTTAACTTAGGCCACCATATATGATTATCTCGACCAGAGACATAACTCATACAATAAGCATTCATCAACCGATGCAGCGGATTCGATCTAGAGATAAAAAAAACAAGCCAATACCACATAAACTTAAGGCTATGTCCCATCTTTTTTAAATCTGGTTCGACAGAAAGGTCTAGAAACGCCCTGCAAATGGAATAGTAGAAGCACAATTCCTTTAAGGCTTGTTAAAAATATTTTTCGGCAAAAAAACTCGATATGCCCATTTTTAGTAGTTATATGGTCAGATAAATGTAAAAAGGTACCGAACACCTTTTTAGAATTAGCATTGGTTCAGCCTTAACTTAGGCCACCATATATGATTATCTCGACCAGAGACATAACTCATACAATAAGCATTCATCAACCGATGCAGCGGATTCGATCTAGAGATAAAAAAAACAAGCCAATACCACATAAACTTAAGGCTATGTCCCATCTTTTTTAAATCTGGTTCGACAGAAAGGTCTAGAAACGCCCTGCAAATGGAATAGTAGAAGCACAATTCCTTTAAGGCTTGTTAAAAATATTTTTCGGCAGAAAAAACTCGATATGCCCATTTTTAGTAGTTATATGGTCAGATAAATGTAAAAAGGTACCGAACACCTTTTTAGAATTAGCATTGGTTCAGCCTTAACTTAGGCCACCATATATGATTATCTCGACCAGAGACATAACTCATACAATAAGCATTCATCAACCGATGCAGCGGATTCGATCTAGAGATAAAAAAAACAAGCCAATACCACATAAACTTAAGGCTATGTCCCATCTTTTTTAAATCTGGTTCGACAGAAAGGTCTAGAAACGCCCTGCAAATGGAATAGTAGAAGCACAATTCCTTTAAGGCTTGTTAAAAATATTTTTCGGCAGAAAAACTCGATATGCCCATTTTTAGTAGTTATATGGTCAGATAAATGTAAAAAGGTACCGAACACCTTTTTAGAATTAGCATTGGTTCAGCCTTAACTTAGGCCACCATATATGATTATCTCGACCAGAGACATAACTCATACAATAAGCATTCATCAACCGATGCAGCGGATTCGATCTAGAGATAAAAAAACAAGCCAATACCACATAAACTTAAGGCTATGTCCCATCTTTTTTAAATCTGGTTCGACAGAAAGGTCTAGAAACGCCCTGCAAATGGAATAGTAGAAGCACAATTCCTTTAAGGCTTGTTAAAAATATTTTTCGGCAAAAAAACTCGATATGCCCATTTTTAGTAGTTATATGGTCGGATAAATGTAAAAAGGTACCGAACACCTTTTTAGAATTAGCATTGGTTCAGCCTTAACTTAGGCCACCATATATGATTATCTCGACCAGAGACATAACTCATACAATAAGCATTCATCAACCGATGCAGCGGATTCGATCTAGAGATAAAAAAAACAAGCCAATACCACATAAACTTAAGGCTATGTCCCATCTTTTTTAAATCTGGTTCGACAGAAAGGTCTAGAAACGCCCTGCAAATGGAATAGTAGAAGCACAATTCCTTTAAGGCTTGTTAAAAATATTTTTCGGCAAAAAAACTCGATATGCCCATTTTTAGTAGTTATATGGTCAGATAAATGTAAAAAGGTACCGAACACCTTTTTAGAATTAGCATTGGTTCAGCCTTAACTTAGGCCACCATATATGATTATCTCGACCAGAGACATAACTCATACAATAAGCATTCATCAACCGATGCAGCGGATTCGATCTAGAGATAAAAAAAACAAGCCAATACCACATAAACTTAAGGCTATGTCCCATCTTTTTTAAATCTGGTTCGACAGAAAGGTCTAGAAACGCCCTGCAAATGGAATAGTAGAAGCACAATTCCTTTAAGGCTTGTTAAAAATATTTTTCGGCAAAAAAACTCGATATGCCCATTTTTAGTAGTTATATGGTCAGATAAATGTAAAAAGGTACCGAACACCTTTTTAGAATTAGCATTGGTTCAGCCTTAACTTAGGCCACCATATATGATTATCTCGACCAGAGACATAACTCATACAATAAGCATTCATCAACCGATGCAGCGGATTCGATCTAGAGATAAAAAAAACAAGCCAATACCACATAAACTTAAGGCTATGTCCCATCTTTTTTAAATCTGGTTCGACAGAAAGGTCTAGAAACGCCCTGCAAATGGAATAGTAGAAGCACAATTCCTTTAAGGCTTGTTAAAAATATTTTTCGGCAAAAAAACTCGATATGCCCATTTTTAGTAGTTATATGGTCGGATAAATGTAAAAAGGTACCGAACACCTTTTTAGAATTAGCATTGGTTCAGCCTTAACTTAGGCCACCATATATGATTATCTCGACCAGAGACATAACTCATACAATAAGCATTCATCAACCGATGCAGCGGATTCGATCTAGAGATAAAAAAAACAAGCCAATACCACATAAACTTAAGGCTATGTCCCATCTTTTTTAAATCTGGTTCGACAGAAAGGTCTAGAAACGCCCTGCAAATGGAATAGTAGAAGCACAATTCCTTTAAGGCTTGTTAAAAATATTTTTCGGCAAAAAAACTCGATATGCCCATTTTTAGTAGTTATATGGTCAGATAAATGTAAAAAGGTACCGAACACCTTTTTAGAATTAGCATTGGTTCAGCCTTAACTTAGGCCACCATATATGATTATCTCGACCAGAGACATAACTCATACAATAAGCATTCATCAACCGATGCAGCGGATTCGATCTAGAGATAAAAAAAACAAGCCAATACCACATAAACTTAAGGCTATGTCCCATCTTTTTTAAATCTGGTTCGACAGAAAGGTCTAGAAACGCCCTGCAAATGGAATAGTAGAAGCACAATTCCTTTAAGGCTTGTTAAAAATATTTTTCGGCAAAAAACTCGATATGCCCATTTTTAGTAGTTATATGGTCGGATAAATGTAAAAAGGTACCGAACACCTTTTTAGAATTAGCATTGGTTCAGCCTTAACTTAGGCCACCATATATGATTATCTCGACCAGAGACATAACTCATACAATAAGCATTCATCAACCGATGCAGCGGATTCGATCTAGAGATAAAAAAACAAGCCAATACCACATAAACTTAAGGCTATGTCCCATCTTTTTTAAATCTGGTTCGACAGAAAGGTCTAGAAACGCCCTGCAAATGGAATAGTAGAAGCACAATTCCTTTAAGGCTTGTTAAAAATATTTTTCGGCAGAAAAACTCGATATGCCCATTTTTAGTAGTTATATGGTCAGATAAATGTAAAAAGGTACCGAACACCTTTTTAGAATTAGCATTGGTTCAGCCTTAACTTAGGCCACCATATATGATTATCTCGACCAGAGACATAACTCATACAATAAGCATTCATCAACCGATGCAGCGGATTCGATCTAGAGATAAAAAAAACAAGCCAATACCACATAAACTTAAGGCTATGTCCCATCTTTTTTAAATCTGGTTCGACAGAAAGGTCTAGAAACGCCCTGCAAATGGAATAGTAGAAGCACAATTCCTTTAAGGCTTGTTAAAAATATTTTTCGGCAGAAAAACTCGATATGCCCATTTTTAGTAGTTATATGGTCAGATAAATGTAAAAAGGTACCGAACACCTTTTTAGAATTAGCATTGGTTCAGCCTTGACTTAGGCCACCATATATGATTATCTCGACCAGAGACATAACTCATACAATAAGCATTCATCAACCGATGCAGCGGATTCGATCTAGAGATAAAAAAACAAGCCAATACCACATAAACTTAAGGCTATGTCCCATCTTTTTTAAATCTGGTTCGACAGAAAGGTCTAGAAACGCCCTGCAAATGGAATAGTAGAAGCACAATTCCTTTAAGGCTTGTTAAAAATATTTTTCGGCAAAAAACTCGATATGCCCATTTTTAGTAGTTATATGGTCAGATAAATGTAAAAAGGTACCGAACACCTTTTTAGAATTAGCATTGGTTCAGCCTTAACTTAGGCCACCATATATGATTATCTCGACCAGAGACATAACTCATACAATAAGCATTCATCAACCGATGCAGCGGATTCGATCTAGAGATAAAAAAAACAAGCCAATACCACATAAACTTAAGGCTATGTCCCATCTTTTTTAAATCTGGTTCGACAGAAAGGTCTAGAAACGCCCTGCAAATGGAATAGTAGAAGCACAATTCCTTTAAGGCTTGTTAAAAATATTTTTCGGCAGAAAAACTCGATATGCCCATTTTTAGTAGTTATATGGTCAGATAAATGTAAAAAGGTACCGAACACCTTTTTAGAATTAGCATTGGTTCAGCCTTAACTTAGGCCACCATATATGATTATCTCGACCAGAGACATAACTCATACAATAAGCATTCATCAACCGATGCAGCGGATTCGATCTAGAGATAAAAAAAACAAGCCAATACCACATAAACTTAAGGCTATGTCCCATCTTTTTTAAATCTGGTTCGACAGAAAGGTCTAGAAACGCCCTGCAAATGGAATAGTAGAAGCACAATTCCTTTAAGGCTTGTTAAAAATATTTTTCGGCAGAAAAACTCGATATGCCCATTTTTAGTAGTTATATGGTCAGATAAATGTAAAAAGGTACCGAACACCTTTTTAGAATTAGCATTGGTTCAGCCTTAACTTAGGCCACCATATATGATTATCTCGACCAGAGACATAACTCATACAATAAGCATTCATCAACCGATGCAGCGGATTCGATCTAGAGATAAAAAAAACAAGCCAATACCACATAAACTTAAGGCTATGTCCCATCTTTTTTAAATCTGGTTCGACAGAAAGGTCTAGAAACGCCCTGCAAATGGAATAGTAGAAGCACAATTCCTTTAAGGCTTGTTAAAAATATTTTTCGGCAAAAAACTCGATATGCCCATTTTTAGTAGTTATATGGTCAGATAAATGTAAAAAGGTACCGAACACCTTTTTAGAATTAGCATTGGTTCAGCCTTAACTTAGGCCACCATATATGATTATCTCGACCAGAGACATAACTCATACAATAAGCATTCATCAACCGATGCAGCGGATTCGATCTAGAGATAAAAAAACAAGCCAATACCACATAAACTTAAGGCTATGTCCCATCTTTTTTAAATCTGGTTCGACAGAAAGGTCTAGAAACGCCCTGCAAATGGAATAGTAGAAGCACAATTCCTTTAAGGCTTGTTAAAAATATTTTTCGGCAGAAAAACTCGATATGCCCATTTTTAGTAGTTATATGGTCAGATAAATGTAAAAAGGTACCGAACACCTTTTTAGAATTAGCATTGGTTCAGCCTTAACTTAGGCCACCATATATGATTATCTCGACCAGAGACATAACTCATACAATAAGCATTCATCAACCGATGCAGCGGATTCGATCTAGAGATAAAAAAAACAAGCCAATACCACATAAACTTAAGGCTATGTCCCATCTTTTTTAAATCTGGTTCGACAGAAAGGTCTAGAAACGCCCTGCAAATGGAATAGTAGAAGCACAATTCCTTTAAGGCTTGTTAAAAATATTTTTCGGCAGAAAAACTCGATATGCCCATTTTTAGTAGTTATATGGTCAGATAAATGTAAAAAGGTACCGAACACCTTTTTAGAATTAGCATTGGTTCAGCCTTAACTTAGGCCACCATATATGATTATCTCGACCAGAGACATAACTCATACAATAAGCATTCATCAACCGATGCAGCGGATTCGATCTAGAGATAAAAAAAACAAGCCAATACCACATAAACTTAAGGCTATGTCCCATCTTTTTTAAATCTGGTTCGACAGAAAGGTCTAGAAACGCCCTGCAAATGGAATAGTAGAAGCACAATTCCTTTAAGGCTTGTTAAAAATATTTTTCGGCAGAAAAACTCGATATGCCCATTTTTAGTAGTTATATGGTCAGATAAATGTAAAAAGGTACCGAACACCTTTTTAGAATTAGCATTGGTTCAGCCTTAACTTAGGCCACCATATATGATTATCTCGACCAGAGACATAACTCATACAATAAGCATTCATCAACCGATGCAGCGGATTCGATCTAGAGATAAAAAAAACAAGCCAATACCACATAAACTTAAGGCTATGTCCCATCTTTTTTAAATCTGGTTCGACAGAAAGGTCTAGAAACGCCCTGCAAATGGAATAGTAGAAGCACAATTCCTTTAAGGCTTGTTAAAAATATTTTTCGGCAGAAAAACTCGATATGCCCATTTTTAGTAGTTATATGGTCGGATAAATGTAAAAAGGTACCGAACACCTTTTTAGAATTAGCATTGGTTCAGCCTTAACTTAGGCCACCATATATGATTATCTCGACCAGAGACATAACTCATACAATAAGCATTCATCAACCGATGCAGCGGATTCGATCTAGAGATAAAAAAAACAAGCCAATACCACATAAACTTAAGGCTATGTCCCATCTTTTTTAAATCTGGTTCGACAGAAAGGTCTAGAAACGCCCTGCAAATGGAATAGTAGAAGCACAATTCCTTTAAGGCTTGTTAAAAATATTTTTCGGCAGAAAAAACTCGATATGCCCATTTTTAGTAGTTATATGGTCGGATAAATGTAAAAAGGTACCGAACACCTTTTTAGAATTAGCATTGGTTCAGCCTTGACTTAGGCCACCATATATGATTATCTCGACCAGAGACATAACTCATACAATAAGCATTCATCAACCGATGCAGCGGATTCGATCTAGAGATAAAAAAACAAGCCAATACCACATAAACTTAAGGCTATGTCCCATCTTTTTTAAATCTGGTTCGACAGAAAGGTCTAGAAACGCCCTGCAAATGGAATAGTAGAAGCACAATTCCTTTAAGGCTTGTTAAAAATATTTTTCGGCAGAAAAACTCGATATGCCCATTTTTAGTAGTTATATGGTCAGATAAATGTAAAAAGGTACCGAACACCTTTTTAGAATTAGCATTGGTTCAGCCTTAACTTAGGCCACCATATATGATTATCTCGACCAGAGACATAACTCATACAATAAGCATTCATCAACCGATGCAGCGGATTCGATCTAGAGATAAAAAAAACAAGCCAATACCACATAAACTTAAGGCTATGTCCCATCTTTTTTAAATCTGGTTCGACAGAAAGGTCTAGAAACGCCCTGCAAATGGAATAGTAGAAGCACAATTCCTTTAAGGCTTTAAAAATATTTTTCGGCAGAAAAACTCGATATGCCCATTTTTAGTAGTTATATGGTCAGATAAATGTAAAAAGGTACCGAACACCTTTTTAGAATTAGCATTGGTTCAGCCTTGACTTAGGCCACCATATATGATTATCTCGACCAGAGACATAACTCATACAATAAGCATTCATCAACCGATGCAGCGGATTCGATCTAGAGATAAAAAAAACAAGCCAATACCACATAAACTTAAGGCTATGTCCCATCTTTTTTAAATCTGGTTCGACAGAAAGGTCTAGAAACGCCCTGCAAATGGAATAGTAGAAGCACAATTCCTTTAAGGCTTGTTAAAAATATTTTTCGGCAGAAAAACTCGATATGCCCATTTTTAGTAGTTATATGGTCAGATAAATGTAAAAAGGTACCGAACACCTTTTTAGAATTAGCATTGGTTCAGCCTTAACTTAGGCCACCATATATGATTATCTCGACCAGAGACATAACTCATACAATAAGCATTCATCAACCGATGCAGCGGATTCGATCTAGAGATAAAAAAACAAGCCAATACCACATAAACTTAAGGCTATGTCCCATCTTTTTTAAATCTGGTTCGACAGAAAGGTCTAGAAACGCCCTGCAAATGGAATAGTAGAAGCACAATTCCTTTAAGGCTTGTTAAAAATATTTTTCGGCAGAAAAACTCGATATGCCCATTTTTAGTAGTTATATGGTCAGATAAATGTAAAAAGGTACCGAACACCTTTTTAGAATTAGCATTGGTTCAGCCTTGACTTAGGCCACCATATATGATTATCTCGACCAGAGACATAACTCATACAATAAGCATTCATCAACCGATGCAGCGGATTCGATCTAGAGATAAAAAAAACAAGCCAATACCACATAAACTTAAGGCTATGTCCCATCTTTTTTAAATCTGGTTCGACAGAAAGGTCTAGAAACGCCCTGCAAATGGAATAGTAGAAGCACAATTCCTTTAAGGCTTGTTAAAAATATTTTTCGGCAGAAAAACTCGATATGCCCATTTTTAGTAGTTATATGGTCAGATAAATGTAAAAAGGTACCGAACACCTTTTTAGAATTAGCATTGGTTCAGCCTTAACTTAGGCCACCATATATGATTATCTCGACCAGAGACATAACTCATACAATAAGCATTCATCAACCGATGCAGCGGATTCGATCTAGAGATAAAAAAAACAAGCCAATACCACATAAACTTAAGGCTATGTCCCATCTTTTTTAAATCTGGTTCGACAGAAAGGTCTAGAAACGCCCTGCAAATGGAATAGTAGAAGCACAATTCCTTTAAGGCTTGTTAAAAATATTTTTCGGCAGAAAAACTCGATATGCCCATTTTTAGTAGTTATATGGTCAGATAAATGTAAAAAGGTACCGAACACCTTTTTAGAATTAGCATTGGTTCAGCCTTGACTTAGGCCACCATATATGATTATCTCGACCAGAGACATAACTCATACAATAAGCATTCATCAACCGATGCAGCGGATTCGATCTAGAGATAAAAAAAACAAGCCAATACCACATAAACTTAAGGCTATGTCCCATCTTTTTTAAATCTGGTTCGACAGAAAGGTCTAGAAACGCCCTGCAAATGGAATAGTAGAAGCACAATTCCTTTAAGGCTTGTTAAAAATATTTTTCGGCAGAAAAACTCGATATGCCCATTTTTAGTAGTTATATGGTCAGATAAATGTAAAAAGGTACCGAACACCTTTTTAGAATTAGCATTGGTTCAGCCTTAACTTAGGCCACCATATATGATTATCTCGACCAGAGACATAACTCATACAATAAGCATTCATCAACCGATGCAGCGGATTCGATCTAGAGATAAAAAAACAAGCCAATACCACATAAACTTAAGGCTATGTCCCATCTTTTTTAAATCTGGTTCGACAGAAAGGTCTAGAAACGCCCTGCAAATGGAATAGTAGAAGCACAATTCCTTTAAGGCTTGTTAAAAATATTTTTCGGCAGAAAAACTCGATATGCCCATTTTTAGTAGTTATATGGTCAGATAAATGTAAAAAGGTACCGAACACCTTTTTAGAATTAGCATTGGTTCAGCCTTAACTTAGGCCACCATATATGATTATCTCGACCAGAGACATAACTCATACAATAAGCATTCATCAACCGATGCAGCGGATTCGATCTAGAGATAAAAAAAACAAGCCAATACCACATAAACTTAAGGCTATGTCCCATCTTTTTTAAATCTGGTTCGACAGAAAGGTCTAGAAACGCCCTGCAAATGGAATAGTAGAAGCACAATTCCTTTAAGGCTTGTTAAAAATATTTTTCGGCAGAAAAACTCGATATGCCCATTTTTAGTAGTTATATGGTCGGATAAATGTAAAAAGGTACCGAACACCTTTTTAGAATTAGCATTGGTTCAGCCTTGACTTAGGCCACCATATATGATTATCTCGACCAGAGACATAACTCATACAATAAGCATTCATCAACCGATGCAGCGGATTCGATCTAGAGATAAAAAAACAAGCCAATACCACATAAACTTAAGGCTATGTCCCATCTTTTTTAAATCTGGTTCGACAGAAAGGTCTAGAAACGCCCTGCAAATGGAATAGTAGAAGCACAATTCCTTTAAGGCTTGTTAAAAATATTTTTCGGCAGAAAAACTCGATATGCCCATTTTTAGTAGTTATATGGTCAGATAAATGTAAAAAGGTACCGAACACCTTTTTAGAATTAGCATTGGTTCAGCCTTGACTTAGGCCACCATATATGATTATCTCGACCAGAGACATAACTCATACAATAAGCATTCATCAACCGATGCAGCGGATTCGATCTAGAGATAAAAAAAACAAGCCAATACCACATAAACTTAAGGCTATGTCCCATCTTTTTTAAATCTGGTTCGACAGAAAGGTCTAGAAACGCCCTGCAAATGGAATAGTAGAAGCACAATTCCTTTAAGGCTTGTTAAAAATATTTTTCGGCAGAAAAACTCGATATGCCCATTTTTAGTAGTTATATGGTCAGATAAATGTAAAAAGGTACCGAACACCTTTTTAGAATTAGCATTGGTTCAGCCTTAACTTAGGCCACCATATATGATTATCTCGACCAGAGACATAACTCATACAATAAGCATTCATCAACCGATGCAGCGGATTCGATCTAGAGATAAAAAAAACAAGCCAATACCACATAAACTTAAGGCTATGTCCCATCTTTTTTAAATCTGGTTCGACAGAAAGGTCTAGAAACGCCCTGCAAATGGAATAGTAGAAGCACAATTCCTTTAAGGCTTGTTAAAAATATTTTTCGGCAGAAAAACTCGATATGCCCATTTTTAGTAGTTATATGGTCGGATAAATGTAAAAAGGTACCGAACACCTTTTTAGAATTAGCATTGGTTCAGCCTTGACTTAGGCCACCATATATGATTATCTCGACCAGAGACATAACTCATACAATAAGCATTCATCAACCGATGCAGCGGATTCGATCTAGAGATAAAAAAACAAGCCAATACCACATAAACTTAAGGCTATGTCCCATCTTTTTTAAATCTGGTTCGACAGAAAGGTCTAGAAACGCCCTGCAAATGGAATAGTAGAAGCACAATTCCTTTAAGGCTTGTTAAAAATATTTTTCGGCAGAAAAACTCGATATGCCCATTTTTAGTAGTTATATGGTCAGATAAATGTAAAAAGGTACCGAACACCTTTTTAGAATTAGCATTGGTTCAGCCTTAACTTAGGCCACCATATATGATTATCTCGACCAGAGACATAACTCATACAATAAGCATTCATCAACCGATGCAGCGGATTCGATCTAGAGATAAAAAAAACAAGCCAATACCACATAAACTTAAGGCTATGTCCCATCTTTTTTAAATCTGGTTCGACAGAAAGGTCTAGAAACGCCCTGCAAATGGAATAGTAGAAGCACAATTCCTTTAAGGCTTGTTAAAAATATTTTTCGGCAGAAAAACTCGATATGCCCATTTTTAGTAGTTATATGGTCGGATAAATGTAAAAAGGTACCGAACACCTTTTTAGAATTAGCATTGGTTCAGCCTTAACTTAGGCCACCATATATGATTATCTCGACCAGAGACATAACTCATACAATAAGCATTCATCAACCGATGCAGCGGATTCGATCTAGAGATAAAAAAAACAAGCCAATACCACATAAACTTAAGGCTATGTCCCATCTTTTTTAAATCTGGTTCGACAGAAAGGTCTAGAAACGCCCTGCAAATGGAATAGTAGAAGCACAATTCCTTTAAGGCTTGTTAAAAATATTTTTCGGCAGAAAAACTCGATATGCCCATTTTTAGTAGTTATATGGTCAGATAAATGTAAAAAGGTACCGAACACCTTTTTAGAATTAGCATTGGTTCAGCCTTGACTTAGGCCACCATATATGATTATCTCGACCAGAGACATAACTCATACAATAAGCATTCATCAACCGATGCAGCGGATTCGATCTAGAGATAAAAAAACAAGCCAATACCACATAAACTTAAGGCTATGTCCCATCTTTTTTAAATCTGGTTCGACAGAAAGGTCTAGAAACGCCCTGCAAATGGAATAGTAGAAGCACAATTCCTTTAAGGCTTGTTAAAAATATTTTTCGGCAGAAAAACTCGATATGCCCATTTTTAGTAGTTATATGGTCAGATAAATGTAAAAAGGTACCGAACACCTTTTTAGAATTAGCATTGGTTCAGCCTTAACTTAGGCCACCATATATGATTATCTCGACCAGAGACATAACTCATACAATAAGCATTCATCAACCGATGCAGCGGATTCGATCTAGAGATAAAAAAACAAGCCAATACCACATAAACTTAAGGCTATGTCCCATCTTTTTTAAATCTGGTTCGACAGAAAGGTCTAGAAACGCCCTGCAAATGGAATAGTAGAAGCACAATTCCTTTAAGGCTTGTTAAAAATATTTTTCGGCAGAAAAACTCGATATGCCCATTTTTAGTAGTTATATGGTCAGATAAATGTAAAAAGGTACCGAACACCTTTTTAGAATTAGCATTGGTTCAGCCTTGACTTAGGCCACCATATATGATTATCTCGACCAGAGACATAACTCATACAATAAGCATTCATCAACCGATGCAGCGGATTCGATCTAGAGATAAAAAAACAAGCCAATACCACATAAACTTAAGGCTATGTCCCATCTTTTTTAAATCTGGTTCGACAGAAAGGTCTAGAAACGCCCTGCAAATGGAATAGTAGAAGCACAATTCCTTTAAGGCTTGTTAAAAATATTTTTCGGCAGAAAAACTCGATATGCCCATTTTTAGTAGTTATATGGTCAGATAAATGTAAAAAGGTACCGAACACCTTTTTAGAATTAGCATTGGTTCAGCCTTAACTTAGGCCACCATATATGATTATCTCGACCAGAGACATAACTCATACAATAAGCATTCATCAACCGATGCAGCGGATTCGATCTAGAGATAAAAAAAACAAGCCAATACCACATAAACTTAAGGCTATGTCCCATCTTTTTTAAATCTGGTTCGACAGAAAGGTCTAGAAACGCCCTGCAAATGGAATAGTAGAAGCACAATTCCTTTAAGGCTTGTTAAAAATATTTTTCGGCAGAAAAACTCGATATGCCCATTTTTAGTAGTTATATGGTCAGATAAATGTAAAAAGGTACCGAACACCTTTTTAGAATTAGCATTGGTTCAGCCTTAACTTAGGCCACCATATATGATTATCTCGACCAGAGACATAACTCATACAATAAGCATTCATCAACCGATGCAGCGGATTCGATCTAGAGATAAAAAAACAAGCCAATACCACATAAACTTAAGGCTATGTCCCATCTTTTTTAAATCTGGTTCGACAGAAAGGTCTAGAAACGCCCTGCAAATGGAATAGTAGAAGCACAATTCCTTTAAGGCTTGTTAAAAATATTTTTCGGCAGAAAAAACTCGATATGCCCATTTTTAGTAGTTATATGGTCAGATAAATGTAAAAAGGTACCGAACACCTTTTTAGAATTAGCATTGGTTCAGCCTTAACTTAGGCCACCATATATGATTATCTCGACCAGAGACATAACTCATACAATAAGCATTCATCAACCGATGCAGCGGATTCGATCTAGAGATAAAAAAAACAAGCCAATACCACATAAACTTAAGGCTATGTCCCATCTTTTTTAAATCTGGTTCGACAGAAAGGTCTAGAAACGCCCTGCAAATGGAATAGTAGAAGCACAATTCCTTTAAGGCTTGTTAAAAATATTTTTCGGCAGAAAAAACTCGATATGCCCATTTTTAGTAGTTATATGGTCGGATAAATGTAAAAAGGTACCGAACACCTTTTTAGAATTAGCATTGGTTCAGCCTTGACTTAGGCCACCATATATGATTATCTCGACCAGAGACATAACTCATACAATAAGCATTCATCAACCGATGCAGCGGATTCGATCTAGAGATAAAAAAACAAGCCAATACCACATAAACTTAAGGCTATGTCCCATCTTTTTTAAATCTGGTTCGACAGAAAGGTCTAGAAACGCCCTGCAAATGGAATAGTAGAAGCACAATTCCTTTAAGGCTTGTTAAAAATATTTTTCGGCAGAAAAAACTCGATATGCCCATTTTTAGTAGTTATATGGTCAGATAAATGTAAAAAGGTACCGAACACCTTTTTAGAATTAGCATTGGTTCAGCCTTAACTTAGGCCACCATATATGATTATCTCGACCAGAGACATAACTCATACAATAAGCATTCATCAACCGATGCAGCGGATTCGATCTAGAGATAAAAAAACAAGCCAATACCACATAAACTTAAGGCTATGTCCCATCTTTTTTAAATCTGGTTCGACAGAAAGGTCTAGAAACGCCCTGCAAATGGAATAGTAGAAGCACAATTCCTTTAAGGCTTGTTAAAAATATTTTTCGGCAGAAAAACTCGATATGCCCATTTTTAGTAGTTATATGGTCAGATAAATGTAAAAAGGTACCGAACACCTTTTTAGAATTAGCATTGGTTCAGCCTTGACTTAGGCCACCATATATGATTATCTCGACCAGAGACATAACTCATACAATAAGCATTCATCAACCGATGCAGCGGATTCGATCTAGAGATAAAAAAAACAAGCCAATACCACATAAACTTAAGGCTATGTCCCATCTTTTTTAAATCTGGTTCGACAGAAAGGTCTAGAAACGCCCTGCAAATGGAATAGTAGAAGCACAATTCCTTTAAGGCTTGTTAAAAATATTTTTCGGCAGAAAAACTCGATATGCCCATTTTTAGTAGTTATATGGTCAGATAAATGTAAAAAGGTACCGAACACCTTTTTAGAATTAGCATTGGTTCAGCCTTAACTTAGGCCACCATATATGATTATCTCGACCAGAGACATAACTCATACAATAAGCATTCATCAACCGATGCAGCGGATTCGATCTAGAGATAAAAAAAACAAGCCAATACCACATAAACTTAAGGCTATGTCCCATCTTTTTTAAATCTGGTTCGACAGAAAGGTCTAGAAACGCCCTGCAAATGGAATAGTAGAAGCACAATTCCTTTAAGGCTTGTTAAAAATATTTTTCGGCAGAAAAAACTCGATATGCCCATTTTTAGTAGTTATATGGTCAGATAAATGTAAAAAGGTACCGAACACCTTTTTAGAATTAGCATTGGTTCAGCCTTGACTTAGGCCACCATATATGATTATCTCGACCAGAGACATAACTCATACAATAAGCATTCATCAACCGATGCAGCGGATTCGATCTAGAGATAAAAAAACAAGCCAATACCACATAAACTTAAGGCTATGTCCCATCTTTTTTAAATCTGGTTCGACAGAAAGGTCTAGAAACGCCCTGCAAATGGAATAGTAGAAGCACAATTCCTTTAAGGCTTGTTAAAAATATTTTTCGGCAGAAAAAACTCGATATGCCCATTTTTAGTAGTTATATGGTCAGATAAATGTAAAAAGGTACCGAACACCTTTTTAGAATTAGCATTGGTTCAGCCTTGACTTAGGCCACCATATATGATTATCTCGACCAGAGACATAACTCATACAATAAGCATTCATCAACCGATGCAGCGGATTCGATCTAGAGATAAAAAAAACAAGCCAATACCACATAAACTTAAGGCTATGTCCCATCTTTTTTAAATCTGGTTCGACAGAAAGGTCTAGAAACGCCCTGCAAATGGAATAGTAGAAGCACAATTCCTTTAAGGCTTGTTAAAAATATTTTTCGGCAGAAAAACTCGATATGCCCATTTTTAGTAGTTATATGGTCGGATAAATGTAAAAAGGTACCGAACACCTTTTTAGAATTAGCATTGGTTCAGCCTTGACTTAGGCCACCATATATGATTATCTCGACCAGAGACATAACTCATACAATAAGCATTCATCAACCGATGCAGCGGATTCGATCTAGAGATAAAAAAACAAGCCAATACCACATAAACTTAAGGCTATGTCCCATCTTTTTTAAATCTGGTTCGACAGAAAGGTCTAGAAACGCCCTGCAAATGGAATAGTAGAAGCACAATTCCTTTAAGGCTTGTTAAAAATATTTTTCGGCAGAAAAACTCGATATGCCCATTTTTAGTAGTTATATGGTCAGATAAATGTAAAAAGGTACCGAACACCTTTTTAGAATTAGCATTGGTTCAGCCTTGACTTAGGCCACCATATATGATTATCTCGACCAGAGACATAACTCATACAATAAGCATTCATCAACCGATGCAGCGGATTCGATCTAGAGATAAAAAAACAAGCCAATACCACATAAACTTAAGGCTATGTCCCATCTTTTTTAAATCTGGTTCGACAGAAAGGTCTAGAAACGCCCTGCAAATGGAATAGTAGAAGCACAATTCCTTTAAGGCTTGTTAAAAATATTTTTCGGCAGAAAAACTCGATATGCCCATTTTTAGTAGTTATATGGTCAGATAAATGTAAAAAGGTACCGAACACCTTTTTAGAATTAGCATTGGTTCAGCCTTGACTTAGGCCACCATATATGATTATCTCGACCAGAGACATAACTCATACAATAAGCATTCATCAACCGATGCAGCGGATTCGATCTAGAGATAAAAAAAACAAGCCAATACCACATAAACTTAAGGCTATGTCCCATCTTTTTTAAATCTGGTTCGACAGAAAGGTCTAGAAACGCCCTGCAAATGGAATAGTAGAAGCACAATTCCTTTAAGGCTTGTTAAAAATATTTTTCGGCAGAAAAAACTCGATATGCCCATTTTTAGTAGTTATATGGTCAGATAAATGTAAAAAGGTACCGAACACCTTTTTAGAATTAGCATTGGTTCAGCCTTAACTTAGGCCACCATATATGATTATCTCGACCAGAGACATAACTCATACAATAAGCATTCATCAACCGATGCAGCGGATTCGATCTAGAGATAAAAAAAACAAGCCAATACCACATAAACTTAAGGCTATGTCCCATCTTTTTTAAATCTGGTTCGACAGAAAGGTCTAGAAACGCCCTGCAAATGGAATAGTAGAAGCACAATTCCTTTAAGGCTTGTTAAAAATATTTTTCGGCAGAAAAACTCGATATGCCCATTTTTAGTAGTTATATGGTCAGATAAATGTAAAAAGGTACCGAACACCTTTTTAGAATTAGCATTGGTTCAGCCTTAACTTAGGCCACCATATATGATTATCTCGACCAGAGACATAACTCATACAATAAGCATTCATCAACCGATGCAGCGGATTCGATCTAGAGATAAAAAAAACAAGCCAATACCACATAAACTTAAGGCTATGTCCCATCTTTTTTAAATCTGGTTCGACAGAAAGGTCTAGAAACGCCCTGCAAATGGAATAGTAGAAGCACAATTCCTTTAAGGCTTGTTAAAAATATTTTTCGGCAGAAAAAACTCGATATGCCCATTTTTAGTAGTTATATGGTCAGATAAATGTAAAAAGGTACCGAACACCTTTTTAGAATTAGCATTGGTTCAGCCTTGACTTAGGCCACCATATATGATTATCTCGACCAGAGACATAACTCATACAATAAGCATTCATCAACCGATGCAGCGGATTCGATCTAGAGATAAAAAAACAAGCCAATACCACATAAACTTAAGGCTATGTCCCATCTTTTTTAAATCTGGTTCGACAGAAAGGTCTAGAAACGCCCTGCAAATGGAATAGTAGAAGCACAATTCCTTTAAGGCTTGTTAAAAATATTTTTCGGCAGAAAAACTCGATATGCCCATTTTTAGTAGTTATATGGTCAGATAAATGTAAAAAGGTACCGAACACCTTTTTAGAATTAGCATTGGTTCAGCCTTAACTTAGGCCACCATATATGATTATCTCGACCAGAGACATAACTCATACAATAAGCATTCATCAACCGATGCAGCGGATTCGATCTAGAGATAAAAAAAACAAGCCAATACCACATAAACTTAAGGCTATGTCCCATCTTTTTTAAATCTGGTTCGACAGAAAGGTCTAGAAACGCCCTGCAAATGGAATAGTAGAAGCACAATTCCTTTAAGGCTTGTTAAAAATATTTTTCGGCAGAAAAAACTCGATATGCCCATTTTTAGTAGTTATATGGTCAGATAAATGTAAAAAGGTACCGAACACCTTTTTAGAATTAGCATTGGTTCAGCCTTAACTTAGGCCACCATATATGATTATCTCGACCAGAGACATAACTCATACAATAAGCATTCATCAACCGATGCAGCGGATTCGATCTAGAGATAAAAAAAACAAGCCAATACCACATAAACTTAAGGCTATGTCCCATCTTTTTTAAATCTGGTTCGACAGAAAGGTCTAGAAACGCCCTGCAAATGGAATAGTAGAAGCACAATTCCTTTAAGGCTTGTTAAAAATATTTTTCGGCAGAAAAAACTCGATATGCCCATTTTTAGTAGTTATATGGTCAGATAAATGTAAAAAGGTACCGAACACCTTTTTAGAATTAGCATTGGTTCAGCCTTGACTTAGGCCACCATATATGATTATCTCGACCAGAGACATAACTCATACAATAAGCATTCATCAACCGATGCAGCGGATTCGATCTAGAGATAAAAAAACAAGCCAATACCACATAAACTTAAGGCTATGTCCCATCTTTTTTAAATCTGGTTCGACAGAAAGGTCTAGAAACGCCCTGCAAATGGAATAGTAGAAGCACAATTCCTTTAAGGCTTGTTAAAAATATTTTTCGGCAGAAAAACTCGATATGCCCATTTTTAGTAGTTATATGGTCAGATAAATGTAAAAAGGTACCGAACACCTTTTTAGAATTAGCATTGGTTCAGCCTTAACTTAGGCCACCATATATGATTATCTCGACCAGAGACATAACTCATACAATAAGCATTCATCAACCGATGCAGCGGATTCGATCTAGAGATAAAAAAACAAGCCAATACCACATAAACTTAAGGCTATGTCCCATCTTTTTTAAATCTGGTTCGACAGAAAGGTCTAGAAACGCCCTGCAAATGGAATAGTAGAAGCACAATTCCTTTAAGGCTTGTTAAAAATATTTTTCGGCAGAAAAACTCGATATGCCCATTTTTAGTAGTTATATGGTCGGATAAATGTAAAAAGGTACCGAACACCTTTTTAGAATTAGCATTGGTTCAGCCTTGACTTAGGCCACCATATATGATTATCTCGACCAGAGACATAACTCATACAATAAGCATTCATCAACCGATGCAGCGGATTCGATCTAGAGATAAAAAAAACAAGCCAATACCACATAAACTTAAGGCTATGTCCCATCTTTTTTAAATCTGGTTCGACAGAAAGGTCTAGAAACGCCCTGCAAATGGAATAGTAGAAGCACAATTCCTTTAAGGCTTGTTAAAAATATTTTTCGGCAGAAAAACTCGATATGCCCATTTTTAGTAGTTATATGGTCAGATAAATGTAAAAAGGTACCGAACACCTTTTTAGAATTAGCATTGGTTCAGCCTTAACTTAGGCCACCATATATGATTATCTCGACCAGAGACATAACTCATACAATAAGCATTCATCAACCGATGCAGCGGATTCGATCTAGAGATAAAAAAAACAAGCCAATACCACATAAACTTAAGGCTATGTCCCATCTTTTTTAAATCTGGTTCGACAGAAAGGTCTAGAAACGCCCTGCAAATGGAATAGTAGAAGCACAATTCCTTTAAGGCTTGTTAAAAATATTTTTCGGCAGAAAAACTCGATATGCCCATTTTTAGTAGTTATATGGTCAGATAAATGTAAAAAGGTACCGAACACCTTTTTAGAATTAGCATTGGTTCAGCCTTAACTTAGGCCACCATATATGATTATCTCGACCAGAGACATAACTCATACAATAAGCATTCATCAACCGATGCAGCGGATTCGATCTAGAGATAAAAAAACAAGCCAATACCACATAAACTTAAGGCTATGTCCCATCTTTTTTAAATCTGGTTCGACAGAAAGGTCTAGAAACGCCCTGCAAATGGAATAGTAGAAGCACAATTCCTTTAAGGCTTGTTAAAAATATTTTTCGGCAGAAAAACTCGATATGCCCATTTTTAGTAGTTATATGGTCAGATAAATGTAAAAAGGTACCGAACACCTTTTTAGAATTAGCATTGGTTCAGCCTTGACTTAGGCCACCATATATGATTATCTCGACCAGAGACATAACTCATACAATAAGCATTCATCAACCGATGCAGCGGATTCGATCTAGAGATAAAAAAACAAGCCAATACCACATAAACTTAAGGCTATGTCCCATCTTTTTTAAATCTGGTTCGACAGAAAGGTCTAGAAACGCCCTGCAAATGGAATAGTAGAAGCACAATTCCTTTAAGGCTTGTTAAAAATATTTTTCGGCAGAAAAACTCGATATGCCCATTTTTAGTAGTTATATGGTCGGATAAATGTAAAAAGGTACCGAACACCTTTTTAGAATTAGCATTGGTTCAGCCTTGACTTAGGCCACCATATATGATTATCTCGACCAGAGACATAACTCATACAATAAGCATTCATCAACCGATGCAGCGGATTCGATCTAGAGATAAAAAAACAAGCCAATACCACATAAACTTAAGGCTATGTCCCATCTTTTTTAAATCTGGTTCGACAGAAAGGTCTAGAAACGCCCTGCAAATGGAATAGTAGAAGCACAATTCCTTTAAGGCTTGTTAAAAATATTTTTCGGCAGAAAAACTCGATATGCCCATTTTTAGTAGTTATATGGTCAGATAAATGTAAAAAGGTACCGAACACCTTTTTAGAATTAGCATTGGTTCAGCCTTAACTTAGGCCACCATATATGATTATCTCGACCAGAGACATAACTCATACAATAAGCATTCATCAACCGATGCAGCGGATTCGATCTAGAGATAAAAAAAACAAGCCAATACCACATAAACTTAAGGCTATGTCCCATCTTTTTTAAATCTGGTTCGACAGAAAGGTCTAGAAACGCCCTGCAAATGGAATAGTAGAAGCACAATTCCTTTAAGGCTTGTTAAAAATATTTTTCGGCAGAAAAACTCGATATGCCCATTTTTAGTAGTTATATGGTCAGATAAATGTAAAAAGGTACCGAACACCTTTTTAGAATTAGCATTGGTTCAGCCTTGACTTAGGCCACCATATATGATTATCTCGACCAGAGACATAACTCATACAATAAGCATTCATCAACCGATGCAGCGGATTCGATCTAGAGATAAAAAAAACAAGCCAATACCACATAAACTTAAGGCTATGTCCCATCTTTTTTAAATCTGGTTCGACAGAAAGGTCTAGAAACGCCCTGCAAATGGAATAGTAGAAGCACAATTCCTTTAAGGCTTGTTAAAAATATTTTTCGGCAGAAAAACTCGATATGCCCATTTTTAGTAGTTATATGGTCAGATAAATGTAAAAAGGTACCGAACACCTTTTTAGAATTAGCATTGGTTCAGCCTTAACTTAGGCCACCATATATGATTATCTCGACCAGAGACATAACTCATACAATAAGCATTCATCAACCGATGCAGCGGATTCGATCTAGAGATAAAAAAAACAAGCCAATACCACATAAACTTAAGGCTATGTCCCATCTTTTTTAAATCTGGTTCGACAGAAAGGTCTAGAAACGCCCTGCAAATGGAATAGTAGAAGCACAATTCCTTTAAGGCTTGTTAAAAATATTTTTCGGCAGAAAAACTCGATATGCCCATTTTTAGTAGTTATATGGTCAGATAAATGTAAAAAGGTACCGAACACCTTTTTAGAATTAGCATTGGTTCAGCCTTAACTTAGGCCACCATATATGATTATCTCGACCAGAGACATAACTCATACAATAAGCATTCATCAACCGATGCAGCGGATTCGATCTAGAGATAAAAAAAACAAGCCAATACCACATAAACTTAAGGCTATGTCCCATCTTTTTTAAATCTGGTTCGACAGAAAGGTCTAGAAACGCCCTGCAAATGGAATAGTAGAAGCACAATTCCTTTAAGGCTTGTTAAAAATATTTTTCGGCAGAAAAACTCGATATGCCCATTTTTAGTAGTTATATGGTCGGATAAATGTAAAAAGGTACCGAACACCTTTTTAGAATTAGCATTGGTTCAGCCTTGACTTAGGCCACCATATATGATTATCTCGACCAGAGACATAACTCATACAATAAGCATTCATCAACCGATGCAGCGGATTCGATCTCGAGATAAAAAAACAAGCCAATACCACATAAACTTAAGGCTATGTCCCATCTTTTTTAAATCTGGTTCGACAGAAAGGTCTAGAAACGCCCTGCAAATGGAATAGTAGAAGCACAATTCCTTTAAGGCTTGTTAAAAATATTTTTCCGCAGAAAAAACTCGATATGCCCATTTTTAGTAGTTATATGGTCAGATAAATGTAAAAAGGTACCGAACACCTTTTTAGAATTAGCATTGGTTCAGCCTTAACTTAGGCCACCATATATGATTATCTCGACCAGAGACATAACTCATACAATAAGCATTCATCAACCGATGCAGCGGATTCGATCTAGAGATAAAAAAAACAAGCCAATACCACATAAACTTAAGGCTATGTCCCATCTTTTTTAAATCTGGTTCGACAGAAAGGTCTAGAAACGCCCTGCAAATGGAATAGTAGAAGCACAATTCCTTTAAGGCTTGTTAAAAATATTTTTCGGCAGAAAAACTCGATATGCCCATTTTTAGTAGTTATATGGTCAGATAAATGTAAAAAGGTACCGAACACCTTTTTAGAATTAGCATTGGTTCAGCCTTGACTTAGGCCACCATATATGATTATCTCGACCAGAGACATAACTCATACAATAAGCATTCATCGACCGATGCAGCGGATTCGATCTCGAGATAAAAAAACAAGCCAATACCACATAAACTTAAGGCTATGTCCCCATCTTTTTTAAATCTGGTTCGACAGAAAGGTCTAGAAACGCCCTGCAAATGGAATAGTAGAAGCACAATTCCTTTAAGGCTTGTTAAAAATATTTTTCGGCAGAAAAACTCGATATGCCCATTTTTAGTAGTTATATGGTCAGATAAATGTAAAAAGGTACCGAACACCTTTTTAGAATTAGCATTGGTTCAGCCTTAACTTAGGCCACCATATATGATTATCTCGACCAGAGACATAACTCATACAATAAGCATTCATCAACCGATGCAGCGGATTCGATCTAGAGATAAAAAAAACAAGCCAATACCACATAAACTTAAGGCTATGTCCCATCTTTTTTAAATCTGGTTCGACAGAAAGGTCTAGAAACGCCCTGCAAATGGAATAGTAGAAGCACAATTCCTTTAAGGCTTGTTAAAAATATTTTTCGGCAGAAAAACTCGATATGCCCATTTTTAGTAGTTATATGGTCAGATAAATGTAAAAAGGTACCGAACACCTTTTTAGAATTAGCATTGGTTCAGCCTTGACTTAGGCCACCATATATGATTATCTCGACCAGAGACATAACTCATACAATAAGCATTCATCAACCGATGCAGCGGATTCGATCTAGAGATAAAAAAACAAGCCAATACCACATAAACTTAAGGCTATGTCCCATCTTTTTTAAATCTGGTTCGACAGAAAGGTCTAGAAACGCCCTGCAAATGGAATAGTAGAAGCACAATTCCTTTAAGGCTTGTTAAAAATATTTTTCGGCAGAAAAACTCGATATGCCCATTTTT
>CAJHQP010005865.1:0-42563 GCA_905132765.1 Moricandia arvensis
ACTAGAAGACTATCCATTTTATATTATGTTATTTTTAAGACTATATTTTATGTTATATTTCTGAAACCCTAAGAGCTTTTTCTTTGGTTTCTTTTATTTAAGGGTTTCCGCAAACCCTATTGTAGAAAAGCAGTCTTTTATGAAAAACCATATTTCTCTCTCTCTCTCTCTAGTTGGCGAGTTGAGGTGTTTCTGGTGTGTAATATCCAGAGTCTAAGGGTGTCTAAGTTGGTGTGTCATATCCAATTTATCCATCTAGGAGTATCAAGAGTTCATCCATCCCTCTTGTGTCACCATTCAATCCACGAACCTTGAAGAACTTGAGTCTCTGATTCGTTCCTGCAAGGATCTATCCTCCCATCAATCAAAGAAGCATTCTAGGCGTGTGTCATGTGGTATCAGAGCTGATTTGGTTAGAAAAGTCTCGTTTCTCTTGAATTTATTTTGATTCAGCCGTCATACTTCTTTATCAACTTGAATAAAAGTAGAACTAGAGATTGTCTTAGGACTGCTCGTGTGCTTTGTGTTCTAGGCGAAATTTTGTCACTTTCCTTTTTTGGATTTAGGCGAAAGCCCTAGTTTATTTTTTTTAACCTAGCCGCATAAGGTGTTTCCTTGCCGACCAAGTATTGTTTGGTGTTGAATTTTTTTGTTGTTCCTTCCCGTGTGTTTCTTGTGTAGAAATCTGATAAAATAGGGTTCCTTGATCTGATTTCTGTCTTTAGACTCTTCACATCCTTGCTCAGAAAGTTTTTGATTTGAATCTATTTCTGGTTTTGCAAATTGATTTCTTTGTTATCTCTAATTGCTTCATACTCTTTGATCTCTTTTGTTAGAACTACGTACTGGCTTAATCTTTCTCTTGTCTCAGGTACCATGGCATTAGGAAGGAAATTTCACAAGAGTTTAGGGATGTGGAGAAACAATTCAAACAGGTTAAGATTATACCTCCATCCTCAGAATTACAGAACCAAGCGCTATTCACGGCTGTCTGAGAACTCAATGATTCAGAACCAGACTCAGTTGCCCCATTCACTTCTGAATTGGTGCAACCGATTAAAATTGTTTCTGTATCACATGTTGCAAAAGAAGACACAGCAGAGAAAGAACCAGAGCAATCAACGCAAGGAGAAGAGTTAGAACAGCACAAAAACTTGCAGTCTGAAACAGCTCATGAATCCTTGCCTTATGACTTGCAAGAGCACTGTAAGGAGTTTAATATACTTGCTTCTGTTCCTGAAATGTTTGTTAAAGTGAGTACTGAAGACATAAATCGTTTTGGTCTTGACAAAGTAAAAGATTTTTGTGTTTCAAAATCTGTTTTTGATAGCATTTTAAATCTTTTAAAGAACTTAAACCAGAAAACCTATTTGATCAAAAACGTTTTCCAAATCAAAATAAAAGCATTTCTGGTCGTATTTTGAGTCTTGATCATTTTCTGAAACATGGCAAATGTTTTGATCTTTTTGAAAAGGTTTTTGAGCCTAAAGTGAAACAATTTGATTGTTGTTTTCGAAAACCTTGTGATTCACTTGCTAGAACTGAAGAGAAAAGTTTTGTTGCGAATTTTTATAGTCATGAACTGGCCACTAATGATTATCTTGCATCTACATATGTCTTGAAAGAACCTAAGAAGCTGCATGAACCACAATTGCATCATGCTGGTGTTAGGTTTGAAATTTTGAAATCTGCAAATATCTCTGAGCTTGAGATTTATTGTTTGTGTGCTGAAAATGTTTATAAACGTGTGGGATTGCTATTTGATGATATCTTAGTGTATAACACGCTCTTTGATAAACTCATTGCACTTCTGAAACTTGAGATAAATGGTTCTAGATGTATTGTTTTGTGCCTTGTTAACATCCTGGTCTACAATACTTTCTTTGACATGATAACCCACTTGAGTTGTCCAAAAGAAGCTGAGAAAGGTACAGGTGAAAATAGGGGCTATAAATATCAGCGAATCAATGATGAATCCTTGGCTAAATTGGAGACACAAGAAGCAAACCTTGAAAGCTGTCTAGCCGCCGGTCTTGACATAGGAGCAGTCCGAGGAACATATCTCAACAACCACAAGGAATTGTTCAACAAACTCGAATGCTATGGAAACTTAACTCATCAGGGTCTCACGTCGAATTGGAATCATTTCCAAAGCTTATCAGGTGAAAGAGTTATGAGTTCTACAACTCGGATGATCTTCTGTGTGCTTTGTTTGAATTTTTCTGAGTTCAAAACATCTCAATCCTATCTATGGCGACCAGGTGAGCATGCTAAGGTAAGTGATCATGTTTTCAAGAGTTCTTTTATCTATTACACAGATATGATGCACTTGTTTTTGTCAAAAGAGCCATGTGAGATTACGATGAAGCTTGGAAGCATACAAGGAGAAAGGACAAGCTTGTGGAAGACAAGCGGTTCAAGCCACCTGATTTGGATCAGGATATGCGCCAAGAAGTTACTGGCTTCATCCTCATCAAAGAAGAACCACCAGATGCAGCACACAAGCCAAAACCGAACAAAAACGAATTTGGGATAAGATTATTACTCTTTGATAAAATTTCATGTGCTAACGTGCTTTGTTTCCATGTATCAGGTTTGAGTAATGAATCGGGAACAAAATGGATCAATGCCTTCTACATATCCAAACCAGTCAGCAACAATGCCTATCAAAGAGGCTTGCAAGGTAAGTGTAATCTGATTCGAAACTTTGATGTTACTGACTTGGTCCCCTCTATTGCAGGTAAAACAGATTTGAGGACAAATCTTTTTGAAGAGGAAGGGGATGATGTGATCATGGACCAGCTTACCAAAGAGGGTAAAGAGATCTTAGACGAGCCACATGATGCCACAATGCACCATCAGCCTGGTGATGATGCTTTGACCATTACAGAAGGTCCCATGACCCGTTCCAGAGGCAAGAAACTCAAGGAGACTGTTGTAGGATTACTCACTTCACATCCACAGCAAGAAGAAAGTCTTGGACAAGGTTTGATGGTCCGAGATATCTTGATCACAAATCAAGCTATCTCTACATCAAGTTGAGCTAGTGTTTAGACAAGACATTTGGTGTGTGCTCTTTTCCTTGCTTTTGGTTTTGTCCCACGAGGTTTTCCGGAGGAAGGTTTTTAACGAGGCCACGACTTGTCATACAAATCACCTAGGCCCTATCTCGGCCCAAGACTACTAGAAGACTATCTATTTTATCTTATGTTATTTTTAAGACTATAGTTTTATGTTATATTTCCGAAACCCTATGAGCTTGTTCTTTGGTTTCTTTTATTTAAGGGTTTCCGCAAACCCTATTGTAGAAAATCAGTCTTTTATGAAAAACCCTATTTCTCTCTCTCTCTAGTTGGCGAGTTGAGGTGTTTCTGGTGTGTAATATCCAGAGTCTAAGGGTGTCTAAGTTGGTGTGTCACATCCAATTTAGCCATCTAGGAAGTATCAAGAGTTCATCCATCTCTCTTGTGTCACCATTCAATCCACGAACCTTGAAGAACTTGAGTCTATGATTCGTTCCTGCAAGGATCTATCCTCCCATCAATCAAAGAAGCATCCTAGGCGTGTGTCATGTGGTATCAGAGCTGATTTGGTTAGGGAAGTCTCGTTTCTCTTGAATTTATTTTGATTCAGCCGTCATACTTCTTTATCAACTTGAATAAAAGTAGAACTAGAGATTGTCTTAGGACTGCTCGTGTGCTTTGTGTTCTAGGCGAAATTTTGTCACTTTCCTTTTTTGGATTTAGGCGAAAGCGCTAGTTTATTTTGTTTAACCTAGCCGCATAAGGTCTTTCCTTGCCGACCAAGTATTGTTTGGTGTTGAATTTTTTTGTTGTTCCTTCTCGTGTGTTTCTTGTGTAGAAATCTGATAAAATAGGGTTCCTTGATCTGATTTCTGTCTTTAGACTCTTCACATCCTTACTCAGAAAGTTTTTTATTTGAATCTATTTCTGGTTTTGCAAATTGATTTCTTTGTTATCTCTAATTGCTTCTAACTCTTTGATCTCTTTTGTTAGAACTACGTACTGGCTTAATCTTTCTCTTGTCTCAGGTACCATGGAAGGAGATCAAAAAGGAGTCCTCACCAAGGATGAAAGGCTGTTACTTAAGGCTATGAATGCTCATGAAGCAGAAGATGAAAGCCAGCCATGATAAATTTCGGCAGCAGGTTAGACTGGATCTCCAACAAGCTACTGGTCATAGTCTTGAGTCTAGAAGCAGTGAGAGGAGACTGAGACGTGGGCATGAAGGCAGAGGCAGTAGCAGAGACAAATTTGCTGATCAAAAGATAAAAATCCCTCTTTTCTATGGTGATCCTGATCCTGCTGCATATGTGGAGTGGGAAGAGAAGATGGAGTTGATTTTCAGTAGTCAACACTGTGCTGAAAAAAAGAAAGTTCAGATGGCTACTGCTGAGTTTTGTGGTTATGCTTTGAGATGGTGGAATCACTTGATAAGGTGCAGAAGACATGATGGAAAAGAACCAGTGGAAACTTGGCATAAGCTGAGGACTTTGATGCGAAGAGAGTATGTTCAAAGACAGTACCACAAGGAAGTACTTCGAAAGCAGCCTGAGACAAAGCTACGTTCTTCAAACTCTCCTCATAAACAACAAGACAGCAAGAACTCAAGTCCAGTTGGTTCATCAAGCAAAATGTCAACCTGTTCCATTGAAGATAGCATAAGGAAGGAAATTTCACAAGAGTTTAGGGATGTGGAGAAACAATTCAAACAGGCTAAGATTATACCTCCATCCTCAGAAGTACAGAACCAAGCGCCATTCACGGCTGTCTGAGAAGTCAATGATTCAGAACCAGACTCAGTTGCCCCATTCACTTCTGAATCGGTGCAACCGATTAAAATTGTTTCAGTATCACATGTTGCAAAAGAAGACACAGCAGAGAAAGAACCAGAGCAATCAACACAAGGAGAAGAGTTAGAACAGCACAAAAACTTGCAGTCTGAAACAGCTCATGAATCCTTGCCTTATGACTTGCAAGAGCACTGTAAGGAGTTTAATATACTTGCTTCTGTTCCTGAAATGTTTGTTAAAGTGAGTACTGAAGACATAAATCGTGTTGATCTTGACAAAGTAAAAGATTTTTGTGTTTCAAAATCTGTTTTTGATAGCATTTTAAATCTTTTAAAGAACTTAAACCAGAAAACCTATTTGATCAAAAACGTTTTCCAAATCAAAATAAATGCATTTCTGGTCGTATTTTGAGTCTTGATCATTTTCTGAAACATGGCAAATGTTTTGATCTTTTTGAAAAGGTTTTTGAGCGTAAAGTGAAACAATTTGATTGTTGTTTTCGAAAACCTTGTGATTCACTTGCTAGAACTGAAGAGAAAAGTTTTGTTGCGAATTTTTATAGTCATGAACTGGCCACTAATGATTATCTTGCATCTACATATGTCTTGAAAGAACCTAAGAAGCTGCATGAACCACAATTGCATCATGCTGGTGTTAGGTTTGAAATTTTGAAATCTGCAAATATCTCTGAGCTTGAGATTGATTGTTTGTGTGCTGAAAATGTTTATAAACGTGTGGGATTGCTATTTGATGATATCTTAGTGTATAACACGCTCTTTGATAAACTCATTGCACTTCTGAAACTTGAGATAAATGGTTCTAGATGTATTGTTTTGTGCCTTGTTAACATCCTGGTCTACAATACTTTCTTTGACATGATAACCCACTTGAGTTGTCCAAAAGAAGCTGAGAAAGGTACAGGTGAAAATAGGGGCAAAAAAGATCAGCGAATCAATGATGAATCCTTGGCTAAATTGGAGACACAAGAAGCAAACCTTGAAAGCTGTCTAGCCGCCGGTCTTGACATAGGAGCAGTCCGAGGAACATATCTCAACAACCACAAGGAATTATTCAACAAACTCGAATGCTATGGAAACGTAACTCATCAGGGTCTCACGTCGAATTGGAATCATTTCCAAAGTTTATCAGGTGAAAGAGTTATGAGTTCTGCAACTCGGATGATCTTCTGTGTGCTTTGTTTGAATTTTTCTGAGTTCAAAACATCCCAATCCTATCTATGGCCACCAGGTGAGCATGCTAAGGTATGTGATCATTTTTCAAGAGTTCTTTTATCTATTACACAGATATGATGCACTTGTTTTTGTCAAAAGAGCCATGTGAGATTACGATGAAGCTTGGAAGCATACAAGGAGAAAGGACAAGCTTGTGGAAGACAAGCGGTTCAAGCCACCTGATTTGGATCAGGATATGCGCCAAGAAGTCACTGGATTCATCCTCATCAAAGAAGGACCACCAGATGCAGCACACAAGCCAAAACCGAACAAAAACGAATTTGGGATAAGATTATTACTCTTTGATAAAATTTCATGTGCTAACGTGCTTTGTTTCCATGTATCAGGTTTGAGTAATGAATCAGGAACTAAATGGATCAATGCCTTCTACATATCCAAACCAGTCAGCAACAATGCCTATCAAAGAGGCTTGCAAGGTAAGTGTAATCTGATTCTAAACTTTGATGTTATTGACTTGGTCCCCTCTATTGCAGGGAAAACAGATTTAAGGACAAATCTTTTTGAAGAGGGAGGGGATGATGTGATCATGGACCAGCTTACCAAAGAGGGTAAAGAGATCTTAGACGAGCCACATGATGCCACAATGCACCAGCAGCCTGGTGATGATGCTTTGACCATTACAGAAGGTCCCATGACCCGTTCCAGAGGCAAGAAACTCAAGCAGACTGTTGTAGGATTACTCACTTCACATCCACAGCAAGAAGAAAGTATTGGACAAGGTTTGATGGTCCGAGATATCTTGATCACAATTCAAGCTATCTCTACATCAAGCTGAGCTAATGTTTAGACAAGACATTTGGTGTGTGCTCTTTTCCTTGCTTTTGGTTTTGTCCCACGAGGTTTTCTGGAGGAAGGTTTTTAACGAGGCCACGACTTGTCATACAAATCACCTAGGCCCTATCTCGGCCCAAGACTACTAGAAGACTATCTATTTTATCTTATGTTATTTTTAAGACTATAGTTTTATGTTATATTTCCGAAACCCTAAGAGCTTGTTCTTTGGTTTCTTTTATTTAAGGGTTTCCACAAACCCTATTGTAGAAAAGCAATCTTTTATGAAAAACCCTATTTCTCTCTCTCTCTCTCTCTCTCTCTCTAGTTGGCGAGTTGAGGTGTTTCTGGTGTGTAATATCCAGAGTCTAAGGGTGTCTAAGTTGGTGTGTCATATCCGATTTATCCATCTAGGAGTATCAAGAGTTCATCCATCCCTCTTGTGTCACCATTCAATCCACAAACCTTGAAGAACTTGAGTCTCTGATTCGTTCCTGCAAGGATCTATCCTCCCATCAACCAAAGAAGCATCCTAGGCGTGTGTCAGGTTCATTTCCCCCCTCATGGTCAAGTGGGGTTCCTGTCCATTATCGTTAGCAGTGGGGAGACCTTCTTGTTGTTGTCCTCCTCCACTCCTCGGATCCTGAGATAAGTTAATCCCAAGATTCTCCAATATTATCCTCAAGTTGGCTGCCTTATCAGAAGCCAAATCCTTAAGCTCTGCTTGGTTCTTCTCCTCATAGAACCCTCTTTCTTCTACGAACTTCACATCTCTAGACACCACTACCCTCCTGGTTGCCGGATCATAACACTTGTACCCCTTCTGAGTTGGTGAGTAACCAATAACATCCCTTTTGTGCTCTTGGCTTCCAACTTGTTTCATAGCTCTCCTGGTTTGTGAACAAAGCAGAGACAACCAAAGACCCTGATATGATCTAAGTGTTAGAATGAAGAAGGAATAGCCAAAGGAAACAAGTTATTGAGGATTCAAGGCGAAGAGAAGAAAATATGCTTTGCAAACTTGAAAATGAAGCTGGTACGTACAAACTTGATCCACAAGTAACCAAGCTGACCTAACCTACCTTGCAAGGCAGGAAAGGAGTGGGAAGTCTAAATGAGACGTTGGCAGCCTCTCATAAGTCAATAAAATCAGTTTGAATTTAAATAAGGGAGGCTGGTTTGAATTGGAGTGAGAAGGTCACATGTGGTGCATTGGAAGTTGAAGACAGCTGTCACTTTCACTCCATGGAGACCACACCAAGACCTATCACATTTTCTCGAACTCTGAATGTGCCATCCTTGGCCTCTACTGAAGAAGGACTCAGTTTAATTAAGGAAAGAGCATCACATGTGCATAAGAGGGTGTAGCCGACCTGCCACTATCATCAATGGGAGACTGCACCACCATCTCTCCTCCTGTCCATTTCTCCTCATTTGGACGTGCCATTCCTTGGCTGTATCCTCCTTGGCTGCTTCTCATTTCCTTACAGAATTATTTGTTTAATAGAACCTAGATTCAGTCATTGTTTATTGTTAGCATTTGCCTATTTAAAGGCTGGTTGTAACCTAAGGCAAACTAAGTGAGAATTAAGTTTCTCCTTCACTTATTCTCTCTATTCTCTCACTCTCTGGTTTCTTTACACTCTCATACTCAGTCTCACACGACCTATACTCTCCATCAATCTCCTTTGGTCTTCACTTATACTTCACTAATCTTACTCATTCTCTTCTCTTGACTACAAACTGATTCTCTCTACCATTCTCTTCTTTACTCACGACCAGAATCATCCATACGCCATATTATCTTCAGTTCTCTATATTCTTACATGGTATCAGAGCTACAAGATCCTGAAAACCTTTCGTACTTCCACAAATGAATCTCTGTTCAAATTCCTCTTCAAAATCTCCTTGGTTACATCCTTTTATCCTCTGGTCCAAAGGTCTTCCAGGAGGGAAGAACCTCACCAGAACTCAAGAAAAAGGAGTCTCTCATTCTTTGGAACTCAAGAAAGCTTTAGCTCTGTCCAGCAAGCTTCATCAAAGTCCAGTTTCAAATCTAGTCTCTTGCCAAACCATTTGGAACATTCTATTGTCCAATGGTCCAAAACTCTCAAAGATGGAGAACATAAAAGAAATGGCGACCCTAGAGACTGCCAAGGGTCCAAATAAGATATCAAACCACCTCCTCTGGTCCAAAATGAAAGACTGAGTAGAATCTGAGTATAAACGGATAGAAGAGTGTTTATAAGAGACTGGAAGAGATTTGGAGACTAAAAGGTTAAGACTTTATGAAGAAATCATTTTGAGATGAAGAACATGAAGAACACTAAAGAGAATAAGAGAAACTCAAAATACTTCCTTGATTGATTAATGAGAAGGATTACAAAATATATAGAGAAGGATAAACAAGCTTAACGGATACAAAAGGATAAGGTTTCAACTCGAGCATGTGAAGTCAAGGTCTTGGGCGCGCCTGATTTGAAATAAGCGGACCAGAGGCCTTACACGCTTGATGCCAATGGCATCTTGACCAGATGCTCTAGGCCAGCCTGTCCATGCGCAGAGTGAACCTTATCCATAAGGTTCAATGCATGTAGACACACGGAAGGAAGAAGGGAAGGAACCTTATCCGCACATGGTAACTCTCTCTGATTTACCCGAAATGACTGTGGTCGACCCAAGGTAACTTTGGTCGACATAAGGGCTGTACGGACACCTTGTACGGCCTTGTACGGACTTCTACGGACTTGTACAGACTTGTACCTCTTCCTCTTCATTTCCTTAGTGTTTCCTCTCCTTTCTCTATAGATCATGATCACTTCTCTTACTTGGTTTAACACAAAATGTTGAAGACAACCCATGGAGGAAACCATTGTTGGAGCAAGGTCACTGAAGAAGCTTCAAAACTAGGCTGTCCAAACTATTCTCTGGCCAACAAAGCTGAGGCTCAGTCTCTGACCACCAAGACCCACGACCAGCAAGAGAACAGGAGGGGTTTGAAGTGTGTACCTGACATGAAGGTAGGACACACCAAGGAGAGGTGTTGGATATTCACTCCACACCTCAAGCTACTTCTTTTTCATTGAGCCCCCATGGGCTGGAGGTTAAAGAAACCAGCTCAGGTTTCTTGACAGTAAGCTGAACCTCCTTCTTTAAATATGAGCATTCTCTATTTTCTATGTTTTATTGTGTGATCCTAGGGTGTCTAGAAATCTGCTAGATGTGTGTGTCTAGTTTCTGCCTTAGGAAAGTTTGTGATGTTTGTTGAGTTGTTTAGTTTCTGTTTATCTCTTTTCATGTATTTTCCAGAAATTGGTATGTCTTAAGATGTCTAGAAACTAACTTGATGTTGTTGCCTAGTTTCTGCTCTAGGAAAAAGTTTGTCCAAAGTGTCAAGTTGTTTTTTGAATCTTTCTCTGTCTAGAAATCGTCCTAGAATGTGTTTAGACCTTTGTCTTAGGTTGTGTTTTCTTTGTGTTAGGATAGAACATGAAGATTTCTGTGTATTTAAAATGTGGTTTAAAGATCAGAATTGGTAAAAACCATGTTATGATATCTTTTTGTCTACTGATGCCTGTGTCTAGTTGATTGTTTAAACAGGTTGTCCATGTTGATCAGAGCCTACACATGATGTATATTCCTGAACATGGAGATTGCCCACTGCCCATCAACACTTTCGACACTGATTGTGTCCATTAACTCCCAAGAAGGTTGAGAGGATGAATGAAGCAGTGGAGAGATTGCTCAAACGTGACTTGCCTGATGCCAAGAGGGTGGACAGGAAGTACACTCAAGAGAAAATGCCAACATTCAAGCCAAAAGGGCCGTGGTCTCAAGGCATTGGTGATCGTCATTGGCTCTCATCTTCCAAGCTTGACCACATACTCTTATTCTCAGGTCAAGCTTGAGGAGGGGTGTTAAATGAGAAGCCAATGTCCATTCTTCAAGCCACTGCATGGATTCAAGAAGACTCCAACCAGCATGGGATATTCTTGGCTGAGCAACAACAAGGCTGTCCATCTAATGTGCTTCAAGAGGAGGCGCCAAAGAGGCTGATCAGAAGGTTGAAAAGACCCCCACCAAGTTGGAGACTCAAGAAGACAATGCAGTGGCTGTTTGTGAAAGGGAATGAAGTGAGGGATGGAACAAGAAGGCAGACACTCCTCACCAACATTCCACAGATATGCAAGGGAAGTATTTAAGTTTCTTATTCTGGTTTGAATAGGTTTGCCCCTTGAGAATTGATGCATGTGTTTGTGCATTGTTTTAATCAGGTACTTGGAGCTCATGAACATAGTTTGGTCGTGGATAAAACCCATTGATGATGGCAAGAGGTCAGAAGAAAGGGGGAGACTAAGAACCTGTACTACATGGAGAGTTTCAAGCAGTTTTGAGTGTGATGCAAGGAAAGGCATTTGTGCCTCCTTTATATTAAAGTAAGGCCATGATCCAGGGTTTATGAGTCCCTAAACTTGATTATAAGACTCATAAACCCACTGGCCAATCCCTAGGCTGAGGGTAGTTGCACTCTTTTTCCCTAAATATGGTTTTATCCCAAGAGGTTTTCCATACTAAGGTTTTTAATGAGGCAAGTACTCCTAGTTCAAAGCTTGCCCAAGGATCTCATGTGTTCAAGTTTGAAGGGGAGTGTTAGAATTAAGAAGGAATAGCCAAAGGAAACAAGTTATTGAGGATTCAAGGCGAATAGAATAATATATGCTTTGCAAACTTGAAAATGAAGCTGGTCCGTACAAACTTGATCCACAAGTAACCAAGCTGACCTAACCTACCTTGCAAGGCAGGAAAGGAGTGGAAAGTCTAAATGAGACGTTGGCAGCCTCTCATAAGTCAATAAATTCAGTTTGAATTTAAATAAGAGAGGCTGGTTTGAATTGGAGTGAGAAGGTCACATGTGGTGCATTGGAGGTTGAAGACAGCTGTCACTTTCACTCCATGGAGACCACACCAAGACCTGTCACATTCTCTCGAACTCTGAATGTGCCATCCTTGGCCTCTACTAAAGAAGGACTCAGTTTATATTAAGGAAAGAACATCACATGTGCATAAGAGAGTGTAGCCGACCTGTCACTATCATCAATGGGAGACTGCACCACCATCTCTCCTCCTGTCCATTTCTCCTCATTTGGACGTGCCATTCCTTGGCTGTATCCTCCTTGGCTGGTTCTCATTTCCTTACAGAATTATTTGCTTAATAGAACCTAGATTTAGTCATTTTTTATTGTTAGCATTTGCCTATTTAAAGGCTGGTTGTAACGTAAGGCAAACTAAGTGAGAATTAAGTTTCTCCTTCACTTATTCTCTCTATTCTGTTACTCTCTGGTTTCTTTACACTCTCATACTCAGTCTCACACGACCTATATTCATTCTCCATCAATCTCCCTTGGTCTTCACATATACTTCACTAATCTTACTCATTCTCTTCTCTTGACTACAAACTGATTCTCTCTACCATTCTCTTGTTTACTCACGACCAAAATCATCCATACCCCATATTATGTTCAGTTCTCTATATTCTCACACTAAGGAACGCTTATGCTTGTTCAGAACCTCAAAGGGTGATTGATCTTGAAGAACCTTGGTTGGGGTTCGGTTGATCAGGTAACAAGCAGTGGCCACAACATCACTCTAAAACCGCTTTGGCACATTATCTTGGAACATCATGGAACTTGCCACTACCATAAGGTGCTTGTTCTTCCTTTCAACCACTTCATTCTGTTGTGGAGTGTAAGGGAAGCTCGTTTCGTGAAGGATACCATGCTGGGATAGGTGTTGCTTGAAGGCTTAACTCGTGTACTCCCCACCATTATCTGATCTAAAAAATGTCAGCCTAGCACTGAAATGGTTAGTCACATATGTTTGAAAATTTCTAAATGCATCAAGCACCATATCCTTAGATGGAATCAAGGTTATCCAGGTGTATTTAGACTTCTCATCTATGAATGTGACAAAATACTTATGGTTCTCCCTAGATAAACAAGGTGCAGTCCAAATATCCGAGTGTATTAAATCAAAGCAGTGATCATAGATAGTGGAAGACTTTTGAAACACAGTGTTACAATGCTTGCCTAAGATACAAGCTTCACAATCATTATTCTCAAACACAACACCTGGAACCATTAAGATTAAAGGTCTAACATGAGGATGTCCTAGTCTAGCATGCCTCAAAGCACTCTTATTCAAACCTGAAGCAGAAACAGAAGTAAAGGAACAACTATGATCAGGTAAAGAAGTAAGCTCCTCAACCATGTAAAGATCTCCTTTTGTAACTCCTTTCCCAATCAAACGACTGAAAAGTAGAATAGGATCCGAGTATAGACGACAATAAGAGACTTTGAGAGAGAGTAGAAGATATTTCGAGACTAAAGAACCAAACTTTACTAAGAAACCATTTCTGGGTGTGAAGAACTTAGAGAGAAAAGAGAGACTCGAAAACCTGGTTGATTAATGAGAGGGATTACAAAATATATAGAGAAGGAAAAATAAGCTTAACGGATACAATAGGATAAGGTTTCAACTCGAGCATGTGTAGTCAAGACCTTAGGCGCACCTGGTTTGAAATGCATGGACCAAAAGGCTCACACGCTTGATGCCAATGGCATCTTGACCAGATGCTCTTCGCCAGCCTGTCTACGCGGAGTAAACCTTATCCATAAGTTTCAGTGTATGTGGACACACAGAAGGAAGAAGGGAGGAAGCTTATCCGGGCATGGTAACTTTCTCTGGTTTACCTGGAATGAATGTTGTTGACCCAAAGTAACTTTGGTCGACATAAAGGTTGTACGGACACTTGTACGGCCTAACTGTACGGCCTTGTAAGGATCTGTACGGACACTCCCAAACTTCTTCCTCTTCGTTTCATAAGTCTTGTCTAGCCTTCTCCATAGAACATAATCCTATCTCTTATTGAGTTCAACAACGACTGCTCTCAATATCCTGAAACTTCACATCATTAGGGCTAAAGATCACATTGCATTGCAAGTAATTAGTAACAGATAACAAATTTGATGTAAACTCAGGCATATAGAGCATCTAGATTCCTTATCAAACAGTTTCAGCTTGCCTACACCTCTTATTGGGATTCTATCACCATTAGCAATCATAACACGTCCGTGCGCAGGTTTTATATCTCTAATCAGACTAGTGTCACTAATCATATAATGAGATGCACCTGAATCAACTATCAAAGGCTTAGAGATGCTAAAAGCACTATGAGATAAACCGGGAATCCTATAATTGGTATAAGCATTATTTTTATCATGAGGACTCGCAATCTTAGATGCACCAAAAGAATACCCCCTGAGGTTACCAAGAGTGTTACCATTTTCTTTGAGCATCTTAATGAGAGCATCCATTTCAGAACGGCGGATGAACTCATTCTCATTTGGACGGTTGGTTTGAGCTGTGTAGGTCACCAGGGCTTTGTTCTCTCCACCTTCAGCCTCCTGTGCTCGGTTGGATGGCCCGGTTCCTCCTACTCCATGCTGATCACCTCCTCCATAGCTCACATTCGCCCTTGCATCCCTTTCTTTCATAAACTTGGTTAGCTTCAAGTGAGGATGAAGGATCCAACACTGATGCTTCTTGTGGCCTTGTCTCTTGCAATGGTCACAGTTGCCGTTGAACCTCCTTTCTTCAAACTGGTTCACCTTGTTAGCTTGGGGCACCTCAGCTTGATTAGCTAAGGTAAGCTCCCCCTTTCCTCCAAACAATCTTAAAGACCCTTTCTCCTTTTGGATCTGTGCACAGACTTCCTCCAAGGTGGGTAACTTCTCACCTCGCAGGATGTGTTTCACCAGGTCATTGTAGCTGGAGTTGAGAGTGAGAAGCAAGCCAAAGACTTTGTCTTGCTCCCTCCTCTCATTAAGCTCAGCTGGATCTGTTGTACTCGGCCTTAACATCTCTAGCTCAGACCACAAAGCTCTAAACTTTCTGAGATGCTTTGTGAACTCCATGTCTTCTTGACCTAGACTGTTGATGGCTCGTTTATTCTCAAAAAATCGAGTGATTTTTGAGATGTTTCCATACACCTTCTGAAGGGTGTCCCACAAGTCCTTTGCCTTCTCATAGTAGCTGTAAGCCTCTAAGATCGACGGATCTAGAGAGCTTTGAAGGATGGACATCACCAGGTTATCTTCCTGGATCCACTTCACTTCATCACACATGACAATCTCCTTGTCGCCTTCATGAGTAATGAGCTTGGGATCCTCACCCTCGAGGATGTGTTTCCACAAACCCTTACTCCCCAGTGCTGTCTTCACCACACGAGACCATAGGAGATAGTTTTCTCCCTTTAGAATTACCGGTATCACGGTTGTCTTAGTACCATCCATCTTGAAGCTTCACGTCATGAAAAAGATGTTCTTGAGTGTTCTTCGTGAGAGATGAAATTAAAACCCAGATTCACGAGAACCTGGCTCTGATACCATGAAAGAAGGAGTAGAATCTGAGTATAAACGGATAGAAGAGAGTTTAAGAGAGACTATAAGAGATTTAGACACTAAAAGGTTAAGACTTTACTAAGAGACCATTTCGATAATGAAGAACACTTAGAGAGAATAAGAGAAACTCGAATATATTGCTTGATTGATTAATGAGAGGAGTTACAAATATATAGCGAAGTTTATGGCTGTGCTTAACGGATACAAGATAAGGTTTCAACCTAAGCATGTGGAGTCAAGGGTCTTAGGCGCGCCTAATTCAAAATACTTGGCCAGGAAGCTCTACACGCTTGATTCCTTTGGCATCTTGACTAGATGCTTTAGGCCAGCCTGTCCAGACGCAGAGTGACTCTTATCCTCAAGGTTCAGTGCACCTGAACACACGGAAGGAAGGAAGCTTATCCAAGCAGAGGTAACTTCTGAGGTTTTACCCGGAGTAACTTTGGTCGACCCAAACTTAATTTTGGTCGACCATGGTTGTACAACCTAACTTGTACGGACCACTTGTACGGCCTTGTACAGACAACTTGTACGGCCTTGTACGGACACCTCCAAACATCTTCCTCTCCATTCCATAAGTCTTTTCCAGCCTTCTTTATCGATCATAACTCCATCTCTTATTCAGTTCAACACTCATAACATGTCTAAACCATTGATAGTAGATTCTAGTGCATCTCATCATATGATTAGTGATATTAGTCTTATTAGAGATATAGAACCGGCTAATGGACATGTAATGATAGCAAATGGAGATAAGATACCAATAAGAGGTGTAGGCAAGCTGAAATTGTTTAACAAAGAATCTAGAGCCTTTTATATGTCTGAGTTTACTTCAAAGTTACTCTCTTTCAAGAAGTGTACCACTGATATGCATTGCAATGTTATATTCAGCCCTAATGATGTGAAGTATCAGGATATTGAGAGCAGCCAATTGATTGGGCAAGGAGTAACCAAAGGAGATCTTTATATGCTTGAAGAGCTTAGTTCTGTGCTTGATCATAGATGCTCGTTTACTTCTGTTTCTGCTTATGTTTTGAATAAGAATGCTTTGTGGCATGCTAGACTAGGACACCCTCATGCTAGAGCTTTAAATTTAATGGTTCCAGGTGTTATATTTGAGAATAATTATTGTGAAGCTTGTATTTTAGGCAAGCATTGTAAGACTGTGTTTCATAAATCATCAACCATCTATGAGCATTGTTTTGATTTGATTCACTCTGATGTTTGGACTGGACCATGCTTATCTAGAGAGAATAATAAGTATTTTGTAACATTCATAGATAAGAATTCTAAATACACCTGGATAACCTTGATTCCATCTAAGGATAAGGTGCTTGATGCATTTAGAAATTTTCAAAACTATGTGACTAACCAGTTTAATGCCAAGTTGAAATTTTTTAGATCAGATAATGGAGGGGAATACACTAGCCAAGCATTCAAGAAACACCTATCTCAACATGGAATCCTTCATCAGACAAGCTGCCCTTACACACCTCAACAAAATGGAGTGGCCGAGAGAAAGAACAGACACCTCATGGAGGTTGCAAGGTCGATGATGTTCCAGGCCAATGTCCCAAAGAGGTTCTTGAGTGATGCAGTGTCTACGGCTTGTTACTTGATCAACATAACACCAACCCGAATCCTTGAAGACAAGTCACCATTTGAGGTCTTAAACAGGTATAGACCAACCTTGGATAACCTTCGGGTCTTTGTTTGTCTATACTTTGTGTTAAAACCAGGAGAGTTGAGGAACAAGTTGGATGCAAAGAGTACCAATGGGATGTTCATAGGGTATTCACCAACCCAAAAGGGGTACAAGTGTTAACTTGAAGAGAAGAAATGAACATCTGAAGCTAAATGATGAAGATGGTATAAAGTGCAAAGTTAGGGCAAAACCTCCGGAAATATTTATCAAGGCTTAAGGAGTATCCAGAGGCTTGTCTAGAGTCAGAAAGAAGTCCAAGAAGGGCTTATACTGAAGTAGGAAGGCAATGGAGGAGTTTGGCAGAGTTTGGAAGAGAATGGTTGATGTGCAAAGTTCGGGTCATCCGTACTGTACGGCCGTACGGACTGTACGGACCGTACGGACATGGTCGACCCGGAATGTACTTTTCTCAACCTTTCAAGCCATTTTAGGCTTGTGCAAAATCCGGGACCAAAGTGTACGGCCAAGGTGTCTGTACAACCCCCTTTGGAGAAGACTTGGGTCTCAAGGCAAGGATATGGGCGAGTATGGTTATCCAAGGGAGAAAGATCCTTTTGGCATCTTCAAGATGCCTTAGGAAGCAACCAGGAAGGTGCCTTTCCCAGCTCATACTCGCAGCCATTCCTGTCCACACATTCAGTCCACAAGCCAGCACATGACAGGCTGTCTCTTGACCAAGGCGAGCTGCAATAAGGGCCAAGTATTTCAAATACTGAATGGAGACTGCTTTTGGTCCAGATACACTTCTCCTCTCCTCCAATCATCCTATACTACACGGATTGCCTTCCATCCAGAGATCATCCTAGCCGTTCATCATTCTTCAAGTGTTTCTATCCATAGGATCTAGGTTTATTAATCTGCTACTTGTATTGCCTATATAAATCCATAAGTGGCGATTGTAAACCTCAAGGGAGTAAGGGGGATTTCCCCTCTCCACTTCTATAAACAAAAGCTTAGTGTTCTTGAATCAGTCTCTCTTAATCTATCTCTTTCTTAGCCTCTCTAATCTCTCTAAACTCTCCTAATCTTTGTTTATGGTTCAAGTAAACACTAAGTGAACCAGATCCACTCTCTTCACCATTTCGTGTTCTCTTTGTCCCTAAAGGGTTTGTTCATCTTGTTCTTCACACACACGAGTCCATACTCTGAAAATCTAACATGGTATCAGAGCCAGGTTCATCAGAACTTGGTTCCCTTCATCCGCTGAAGATCTAAGCTCACTCTCATGTCCATTCAAGCCCAAAAGACACTTCCTTTCCAGCCGGTTCAACCTCTACAAGAAGGTGTTCATCTGCTGCCCAGAAAGTGTTCTTGAAGACCCATACTCTCTCATACCCGTCCAGAAGAAAGAAGAGCCTTGGATCTAGAAGTTTTGGAGAGGACTTGCTCCCCTCTTCATCAAAACTGTCCAGGCCGGTTCCTATTCAAAGATCAGGAAGAAAGGTGAAAGCTTTCACCTTGTTACTGATGGAGGCGACTCAAGTATGAAGAAAGGTGGAGTCTTTGACATGGAGAGTCCAAGGGGAAGGTCCATGGAGGAAGGATATGTTGGGGTCGACACCAATAGCTCTTGTCCAGTCCATGTATCACAGGTGGTTCAAGGAACTAACACTAGTTCCTTGACTGTAAGAAACTTCTTTCCCTTGAGTAAAGCTTGATCCTTTATGAACTTTATGAACTGAAAATGTGTGTGTGTGATGTGTTGAAGCCTGAGAATGTGTTTAAAGATTGCTAGATGTGAATGTTTAGAATCTGTTCCAGGCTGTATTGAAAGAGATTCGTTTGGTTGTTTGAGTTATTGAAATGCTTGCTCCAGTTCTTAATGATGCTTGCCATGATATTAGATAGTATGTTCTGAATCTTCTTGCATACATGAATAGAACTGATTGAAAGTAAAGCATTGGGTCTGGTATTTGGAAATGATAATGTTGCTTAGTCTCTGTTCTAAATGGTTGTCTTGCTAGGATGATAGATTGTGTGTCTAATCCGGCTTGCGTTCATGAATAGAATAGGTTAAGACTGTTGCATTCGTTTATCATTGTTACTGCCTTAAGGTTGAGACACCTAGACCTGAATCTAAGGGTCGTTTAAGGCAGGAGTTATGTGCCTAATTGCTTGTGATTGTTCCTGATCAGTTCATCCATAGCAGTTAGAGAATGGTAAGCTTGCATTAGATGGATCTTAAGACAATGAGATACTGTCTAAGTGCAATGCTTGTGACATTGGTGATCAAACTTGATGATTAGTCAAGGTTTGGTCCCAATGCAAGTGTGTCTTATCTTGTTTGGAGTTTGAGTGTTGTTTCAGGTTCACAAGGAGTGTCCTTGTTCAACATCAATCCGGAACAAAGAGGAAGACTTGCCCATTGCTGAAGCAGTGGAGAGTTGTTGGTGCTTGTGCATGAAGCCAGTAGTCTAAGCGCAGCTGTTGGGAGTGTTGTGCTCCTGGTTCGTGAAGAAGCACAAGGCAAGGTCATCACTGAAGCTTGAGGAGGCCGGTGACCTGAGGGTACTTGGAGCTGAAGACATGAAGGTGGACCAGTGATTTAAGCGCAGCTGTTGGGGTGGTGTGCTCCTGGTTTGGATGCTTATTCAGGCTCAATTTCAAGCTTGAACCTAAACTCAATTCAAGCTTGAGGTGGGGACTTGAGTGAGCTACCTGATGATCTAAGTTCAAGACCTGGTTCCTCCTCACCATTGCACCAGGAATAGAAGATGGAGCCATCCGGGTTTAGACATTGGCGAGTCTAGACAAGAGAGTGGTCAGAGCACTCTTGGCTGTGTGAAGAAGAAGGTGACTCTACAATGCGGCTTCTGAAGTGAGGTGGTTGAAGAGTTAGCTGAGGTATCTTCCTGCATTCCATTCAAGGTGGCGAGATCAGAAAGGAGTGGGCAGTGGTGTGTTGATCAAGATCATGAAGCAATCCTTTCAAGCTTGACTTGTTCCACATGGTCAAGCTTGAGGGGGAGTATTGAGAAGCCTCAATGATCTGTGAAGTGAGAGTCCTTGGTGGTTGTTCAAGAAGAAGAAGCAACCAAGGCTGAGTTAGTATCTGGTAATCCGAGCACTTAAACCCAACAAGAAGTTGGGTGAAAGGGGGAGAGACCAAGATCAGTGTGGAGAGAGCTAGTTGAGCTCAAGAAGAGTTAGTGGTGTGCAATGAGAGTCGGTCCAGACTTGCACCAAAGTGAGGGCCATGATCCAGAGTTCTTTGTGTCCACCACACTGGTTGAGACACAAAGAACTCACTGGCCAATCCCTAGGCCTTGGGGATCTTACTATTTTCCTTATCAAGGTTTTATCCCAAAAAGGGTTTTCTTTGATAAGGTTTTTAATGAGGAGACTCTTCAAGGTTCCAAGCTTGACTTAGGATCACTAGAGTCAAGCTTGAGGGGGAGTGTTAACTTGAAGAGAAGAAATGAACATCTGAAGCTAAATGATGAAGATGGTATAAAGTGCAAAGTTAGGGCAAAACCTCTGGAAATGTTTATCAAGGCTTAAGGAGTATCCAGAAGCTTGTCTAGAGTCAGAAAGAAGTCCAAGAAGGGCTTATACTGAAGTAGGAAGGCAATGGAGGAGTTTGGCAGAGTTTGGAAGAGAATGGTTGATGTGCAAAGTTCGGGTCATCCGTACTGTACGACCGTACGGACTGTAGGGACCGTACGGACATGGTCGACCCGGAATGTACTTTTCTCAACCTTTCAAGCCATTTTAGGCTTGTGCAAAATCCGGGACCAAAGTGTACGGCCAAGGTGTCTGTACAACCCCCTTTGGAGAAGACTTGGGTCTCAAGGCAAGGATATGGGCGAGTATGGTTATCCAAGGGAGAAAGATCCTTTTGGCATCTTCAAGATGCCTTAGGAAGCAACCAGGAAGGTGCCTTTCCCAGCTCATACTCGCAGCCATTCCTGTCCACACATTCAGTCCACAAGCCAGCACATGACAGGCTGTCTCTTGACCAAGGCGAGCTGCAATAAGGGCCAAGTATTTCAAATACTGAATGGAGACTGCTTTTGGTCCAGATACACTTCTCCTCTCCTCCAATCATCCTATACTACACGGATTGCCTTCCATCCATAGATCATCCTAGCCGTTCATCATTCTTCAAGTGTTTCTATCCATAGGATCTAGGTTTATTAATCTGCTACTTGTATTGCCTATATAAAGCCATAAGTGGCGATTGTAAACCTCAAGGGAGTAAGGGGGATTTCCCCTCTCCACTTCTATAAACAAAAGCTTAGTGTTCTTGAATCAGTCTCTCTTAATCTATCTCTTTCTTAGTCTCTCTAATCTCTCTAAACTCTCCTAATCTTTGTTTCTGGTTCAAGTAAACACTAAGTGAACCAGATCCACTCTCTTCACCATTTCGTGTTCTCTTTGTCCCTAAAGGGTTTGTTCATCTTGTTCTTCACACACACGAGTCCATTTTCTGAAAATCTAACAACAAGTGCTATGATCCAGTTACAAGGAGGGTGTTGGTGTCAAGGGAAGTGAAGTTTGTTGAAGAAAGAGGGTATTATGAAGAGAAGAACCAAGCAGAATTAAAAAATCTTACATCAGATAAGGCTGCCAACTTAAGGATAATACTGGAGAGTCTTGGGATTAATCTCTCTCAAGAGCCAAAGTGACACACGCCTAGGATGCTTCTTTGGTTGATGGGAGGATATATCCTTGCAAGAACAAATCAGAGACTCAAGTTCTTCAAGGATGTGGATTGAATGGTGACACAAGAGGGATGAGGGAACTCTTGATACTCCTAGATGACCAACTCGGATTTGACACACCAAGATAGACACCCTTAAAGCTCTGGATATTACACACCAGAAGACAGTCGACAAGCTTGTAGAGAGAGAGCCGTCAAGGGAACAAAAGACTTGATAATAGATTGCTTGAGTACAATAGGGTTTGCGGAAACCCTCAAATAAAAGAAACCAAAGAACAAGTTCTAGGGTTTCAGAAGTATAGCATAAAACTATAATCTTAAAAATAACATAAGATAAAATGGATAGTCTTCTAGTAGTCTTGGGCCGAGATAGGGCCTAGGTGATTTGTAAGACAAGTCGTGGCCTCGTTAAAAACCTTCCTCTGGAAAACCTCGTGGGACAAAACCAAAAGCAAGGAAAAGAGCACACACCAAATGTCTTGCCTAAACACTAGCTCAGCTTGATGTAGAGATAGCTTGAATGGTGATCAAGATATCTCGGACCATCAAACCTTGTCCAAGACTTTCTTCTTGTCGTGGATGTGGAGTGAGTAATCCTACAACAGTCTCCTTGAGTTTCTTGGCTCTAGAACGGGTCATGGGACCTTCTGGAATGGTCAAAGCATCATCACCAGGCTTCTGGTGCATTGTGGCATCATGTGGCTCGTCTAAGATCTCTTTACCCTCTTTGGTAAGCTGGTCCATGATCACATCATCCCCTCCCTCTTGAAAAGGATTTGTCCTCAAATCTGGTTCATCATCAACAAAAGGAACCAAGTCAGTAACATTGAAGCTATTAAACACATCATACTTACCTTGGAGATCAAGTTTATAGGCATTGTCATTGATCTTGTTGATGATCTCGAACGGTCCATCAATTCTTGGCATTAGCTTGGACTTCCTCTCGCTGGGGAACCTCTCTTTCCTTAGGTGTAGCCAAACCTTGTCACCAACATCATAGAGTTGCACACGCCTTCCCTTGTTGGCTTGCTTCTCATAGTACTTAGTTTTCTGTTCAATGTTTTGTCTAGCCTTCTCATGGATTTGCTTGACCATCTCAGCTTTCTTCTTACCATCCAAACTAACCCTTTCACACTCAGGTAATGGCATTAGATCACAAAGGAGAGGTGGGACTGAACCCATAAACAATTTCAAAAGGAGAGTATTTAGAAGCAGAATGCATGGCATGATTGTATGCAAATTCACAATGAGGTAAGTAATCTTCCCAAATTATCAAGTTCTTTTGGATGAATGCACGCAGGAGTGTTCCTAGAGTCCTATTAACTACCTCAGTTTGTCCATCATTTTGCGGATGACATGTAGTAGAGAACAACAACTTAGTGCCTAGCTTAGACCAAAGAGTCTTCCAAAAGTAACTAAGAAACTTAGTATCCCTATCAGAAACTATAGTCCTAGGCATGCCATGTAAACGAACAACCTCTTTACAGAAGAAGTTAGCAACATGCAATGCATCATCAGTCTTATGACAAGCTATGAAATGTGCCATTTTAGAGAACCTATCAACAACAACAAATATGGAGTCCTTTCCGGTTCTAGTCCTAGGCAATCCAACAATGAAATCCATGGATATGTCATTCCAAGGATGGTGTGGAATTGGTAAAGGAGTGTACAAACCATGAGACTGTACTTGGGACTTAGCATGCTTGCAAGTAGCACACCTTCCACAGATTCTCTCAACATCTCTTTTCATGTGTGGTTAATAAAAGTGATCCTGCAAAATTTTAAGAGTCTTGGCAATCCCAAAATGTCCCATTAGACTGCCCCCATGGGATTCCCTAACAAATAGATCTCGTAGAGAAAAATTAGGCAAACACAATCAGTTATCATAGAACAAGAATCCATCTTGCCTAAAGTAGTGCCCTGCAGCAAATCTCTCACAAGACACATAAGCTTCTTTAAAATCAAGGTCAGTCTCATTCATGTCTTTAATCTGCTCAAAACCTAGTAGCTTAGCATCAAGAGTGGTCAAGAGAACATACCTCCGAGATAGTGCATCAGCAACTATGTTCTCCTTACCTTTTTTGTATTTGATCACGTATGGAAATGTCTCAATGAACTCAACCCATCTTGCGTGTCTCTTACTAAGCTTACTCTGCTCTTTGAGATACTTTAGGGACTCATGATCAGTGTGGATGACAAACTCCTTGGGCCACAAGTAATGTTGCCATGTTTGCAAGGACCTCACCAAAGCATAGAGTTCTTTTTCATAGGTGGCATAGTTGAGAGTGGCTCCTCCAAGCTTCTCACTGAAGTAGGCGATGGGTTTCCTATCCTGCATCAACACAACACCAATTCGAATCCCTGAGGCATCACATTCAATCTCAAAGGTTTTAGTAAAGTCAGGAAGCATTAAGACAGGTGATTGAGTAAGATTCTCTTTAAGGGTTTTGAATGCGGCTTCTTGTGCTTCTCCCCATTTGAATCCTACATCTTTCTTGATTACTTCAGTCATGGGAGCTGCAATGGTGCTAAAGTCCTTCACAAAGCGCCTGTAAAAACCAGCAAGCCCATGGAAACTTCTCACTTCTCCTACAGTGGTTGGGCTTGGCCAGTCCTTGATGGCTCCTCGTCCACCTTAACTCAGTCTGCACTCACAACAAATCCTAGAAAGACCAAGTTGCCGGTGCAAAAAGTACATTTCTTCAAGTTGGCAAATAGTTTCTCATTTCTTAGCACATTAAGAACATCTATATGATCCTCAAAGTTCTTGCTATATACTAAGATGTCATCAAAGTACACAACAACAGAGATGCCTATGAATGATCTAAGAACATGATTTATCAACCTCATTAATGTACTAGGTGCATTTGTCAATCCAAATGGCATAACTAACCACTCATACAAACCATGCTTAGTCTTAAATGCAGTTTTCCATTCATCTCCTTCTTTCATCCTAATCTGATGATAACCCTTTTCAAATCTATCTTAGAGAAGATGCAAGAACCATGAAATTCATCAAGCATATCATCTAATCTATGTATAGGATGGCGATACTTCACTGTAATGATGTTGATTGATCTACAATCAACACACATGCACCAAGTACCATCCTTTTTAGGCACAAGGAGCACTGGTACAGCACATGGGTTCAAACTCTCTCGGATATAGCCCTTCTCCATGAGTTCCTCTACTTGTCTTTGCAACTCCTTTGTCTCAACCGGATTGGTTCTGTAAGCTGGCCGGTTTGGAAATGTAGATCCTGGAACAAAGTCTATCTGATGCTCAATCCCACGCAAGGGAGGTAAACCAATGGGATTGTCCTCTGGAAATACATCTTGAAACTCCTGAAAAGAGAAATCATTTCATTCGGATACACCGGTGTAGGATCTGTTAAGTTCAAAAGATTTTCTTTAAAGACAAGTAAGATAGCTGGTTGTTTAGAGTAGAGAGTTCTTTTGATATCACCCATGTTTGCATAGAAGATTGGCTGCTTAGTTCCAGCTGGTTTGAGATCAATCTCCTTCTTCTTTTGGAGCTGAATCTGATCATGCTGAACTTCCTTAGGTGTCAAAGGAACCAGGACAGTCTTGCGGCCCTTGAACTCAAAGGAATGCTTGTGGGTGGAACCATCATGGATGACTCGGCGATCAGAAAGCCAAGGCCTCCCAAGAAGTATGTGACCAGCTTCCATAGGTAAGACATCACACAAGACCTCATCTTCGTAACTTCCTATGGCTAAGGGAATTAAAACTTGATTAGAAACCTTCATGGTGCCTTCTTCATTCAGCCATTGTAGCTGGTAAGGTTTTGGGTGCTTCTGAACCTTCAAACCCAACTTCTTGAACATTGTCTCACTAGCAACATTCACACAACTGCATCCATCAACTATAAGGCTGCAAACCTTTCCTTGGCCCAAGCACCTTGTGTAGAACAGGTTCTCACGTTGCTCTAGCTATTTAGTCTTTGTTTGCAAGCTTATGAGTCTTATTGCTACTAATAGCTTCCATTGGACCGGTCCTTCTTCATGCTCTTCCTCAGTTTCTTCTTGGTCAGGTTCGGTGCTTTCATCTTCTGAAACATACTCACCATCTTCCTGAAGAATCATGACTCTCTTGTTGGTACATTCATTGGCATAGTGACCTCGTCCTTGGCACTTGAAACACTTGACATCCCGAGCTCTGGAACTAGAAGCCTCAGCCTTGCCTTTGCCCTTGTCAAGGATGCTACTCGGTTTGGTTTCTTCCCTTGGGTAAGGCTTTCCCTCTCTCTGGTATGGTTTAGAATCCTTAGGGTTGTTAAACCTGAAGTGATAATCAATCACTAAAGGTTATTGAAGAAAGAAGGACCAAGCCTTTGTGGAAGTTCTGTTAAGAACTAAGGAGGGTCCAGAAGGCAATGCTGAGCTAGAAAGAGGTCCAGGAAGGGTTTACAATGAAGGAAGAATGCTTGGGTGAAGTTTGGAGTCATTTGGGAGAATGTGCAAAGTTAGGGCGAGGCCATACAGATTTGGTACGGACGGATGTACTCGGTACGGACCAGGTTGACCCGAAAACTTTACATTCGACCAAATGATGATGTTTTGGGTTTGTGTAAAAATAGTGTGAAAAGTGTACGGACCAAACCCTAATCCGTACACTCCCATGGTGGAACCTTGATTCACAAGGAAAGAAGAACCCTAGAAAGAAGAAAGGAAGAAGAAAGAAAGAAGAGAGGAAGAAAAGATGACCCAAAAGCATCTTGGAAAGCATCTGGCGAGATGCTCTTGCTGCTTACCGTTTGTGGATAAGGAAGACCCTTATCCAGTCTGGAAAGGAAGGGCTGAATGTGGACTGGCCTATGGACAGATACATGAGGTGTGGTGGCTTATTTCCAGCCATACTCTTCTCCCTTTAGCCAGCAAGTGACAGGCTGTCCAAGCATTTCTGGCCATGTATTTTGAATTATGTTTGACTGCTTTCTTCCCTTGTTTATTCTTCTTGTAAACCCTATGTATCCTCATTTCTCTATTTAAAGAGAGGATTGTCGAGTGTCAATAATAAGCAGAAGAGGGGGTTTCCCCTTTCTCTTCACAAATCTCTTAGTCTCTCTCTAATCTCTCTCTAGTCTCCCCAAAACCTTAGTCTCTCGTTTAGTCTCTCTCTCACCAGTCTCACTCTCATTTCGACCTTGTAAAACTCTCATCTTCCCCATTGGGTTTCCTCTCACTTACACAACTAGAGTTTATTAAATCTTTCAAGGGTAAGTTGGCTTCTCTTCCTTAGTGTTGTGTAACCGGTTGGATCCAAAGCTGGTTCGTGAATGTCCCTTCCTCTTAAGTTGTTGTTCCACAAGAATAGCCTTGTGTAACATCTCTTCTAACTCCACATAATGTTGCATCTCAACATTGTCTTGTATCTCTCGGTTTAGACCACACAGAAACCTTGACATTGTGGCTTCTCTATCTTCTGATATACTAGCCCTTAGCATGAGTAACTCCATCTCCTGGAGAGAAATGATTTATTTAAACAAAACAGTGTTAAAAGAGGTGAGTTTAATCCCAAAGAAGAGCAACAAAGCTCTGATACCATGTTGGAATTCATGAGTGTTTGTCTCATGTCAAGAGAGTATTCAGTTAACTTGTAACTGAATCATCTTCAACCATACAACAAAAACTCACCATTCAAAGGAAGAGACAACCAACTGGTTGTTTAATACTCTTAAACAGCCTACACTATAACCAAGATCCTAGACAGCAAACTGGTTTTGTGTGACAAAGAATATCTAGTTTGAATCTATCCTTCTGAAGTAACACAACACTTTGAGTTTGTGTACATAAGATGAGCAGGACTTAGAATCAGTAATCTAGAGTTTAAGAAGTAGATAAAGAAGAGTTTAGAGTGAGTTTGACAAGTATTAGGTTGCCTTATGAGAGAAAGAGCTAAGGCAGCCTCTAAACCATAATACTTAAATCCTTACATTGTGAATATTTTTTAGACACAAGCAAGGGAGAGAGAGCACACGAAATTAGAGAGAGAAACTTGTCTATTGATTCTGATAAGAATTACAAGAGCTGAAGCTGCCTTTAAATAGACAATGAGCAACATTAAACAATTATTAAAGCAAGGGAATATAAACAAATAATTCTTTAGAAACTGAGAAGAGGCCAAAGGGGATACAGCCAAGTTCTGGCTCGTCCAGAAAGAGTAGAAAGGGACAGGAGGAGAGCACAGTCTCCTTAGGTTGATAGAGACATGTCTGCTCTTGTCCTTATGCACCACATGTGATCTTTCTTGCTAAATTCAAACCAGATCCTTCCTTTTGAATTCTAATTGAGTATCCTATGTTTTTTGGAGCTTAGCAACATCCCTTAAGCCTTCCCACTTCTTTCTTCCTTGCAAGGTATTGAGATGAAGAATCAAAGAGATGAAGATAAGGGCGAAGAAACAATCTGGTTGGGTCATTTATGTTCTGTCCGTACAAGTAAGCTTCTGTGACCTATCTTGGAGTGCAAGGCAAGACATTGGCTTACTGTCGACTAAATTAGTCTTTGGGAGAGTAATGAGACCGTTGGGGCTTCATTTGACCAAGAGGAAGAGGTTAAAAGAGTTTGAATCAGAAGTCACATGTTTCCCTAAGGCAATATAGCTGTTATGACCTGTCACTGTCTTGGCCAGGAAGTTGTCTTCTTATGGATTTTATCTCTTTGTTTATTCTGATTGTATGTCTATTTATTTTAACCATTCTGAATCAATGTAAGCAAGGAGAATATCTCCCTTCTCTCTCTATTCTCTTCAATTTCGTCCATCATCTTCTCTCTCTCTCTTACTCTGTCCAGAAACTCTCTCTTGTTCATCTCTCTCTTGTTCTTCACACAAATTTCATCCAAACTCAACTATTCTCTTCTATTTTCCTTGTACTTTTTCAATTCTAACATGGTATCAGAGCATTAAGCTCCTTTCATTCCGCAAATCTCTATTTTCAAATTTTCTGTGTTCTCATCTTTACCCACTGGTCCATAGCTTTATCCACTGGGTAAAAGAATTTCGACCATGGAAATGGAGAAGAAGAGTCTTATTCCAGTGACCCTTGAGGGTCCTAACTATCTGCTATGGTCAAGAATGGCCAGAGTTACTTGGGAAGTCATGAACTTTGGGACAGCCATATCATGAAGGCTGAAGCTTCAAAGAGGATGGCTCAAGAGGATGGTCAGGTGAGTTGCCTGAAGGATGAAGATAAGTGGGTTCAAGAGGACCAGCAAGCACTTGGAATCATCCATAGCCCTCTTTCAGAATCAATTTTGGAAGCTTATTCTTATTGTGAAACTGCCAAGGATCTATGGGAGAGCCTTCATACTGTGTATGGAAATATCTCCAACCTGAGCAGAGTGTTTGAAGTCAAGAGGATTATCAATCATCTGAGCCAGGAGGAAGTGGAGTTTAATCAGTACTTTGGCAAGTTCAGAAGTTTATGGGCAGAGTTGGATACTCTCAGGCCTTTCTCTGTTGATCCAGAGATAATAAAGGAAAGATATGAACAAGACAAAGTCTTCAGTCTTCTCCTGAACCTAAATCCATCCTACAACAAGCTGATAAGTCATATCCTAAGAGAAAACAAGCTCCCAAACTTAGAAGAAGTATGTTCTCTGGTCCAAAGAGAACAAGGAGCAAGCCAACTCTTTAAGGAAGACCAGAAACCAGCTAATCACATCAGAAGTAGGCGTGAGAAGCAAAAGAGGATGGTGCAGGTCTATGGAGGTCATAGACACAAGCAGCAATCATTTCCTAGGATAAACAAGCTCAGCAAGTTTAAATCTAGGCTTAGATTTCAGCCAGATACACTGAAGCTCAAGGAGGTTGAGCTAGAGGTTCTGAAGGGCCAATCTATGTATTCTGCTCTCATAAGTGAAGCCCATGGAAAGGCAGTGCGTGGCCAAGAAAGGATAACTGATGTTCCTATCAGCATGAGTGAGATTGAGCCACTAATCAAAGCTGCCAAAGCCATCATCTCCTCCAGGAAGTCTGGTGATCACTTTCCTATCTCTAAACCAATTATAATAGACTCAGGGGCTAGTCACCATATGATTAGTGATAGGAGTCTAATTATCAATGTTAGACCTGCTCTTGGGAATGTTATAATAGCAAATGGAGATAAGGTTAAGATAGAAGGAATTGGGAATCTTAGGCTGTTTGATAGAGAGTCTACTGCCTTCTATATGCCTGGTTTTGCATCCAACTTACTCTCTGTGAAGAAAGCCACAGTGGACTTGAATTGTCAGGTGGTGTTTAGGCCAAATGATGTTGAGTTTCAGGATCTTGAGACAGGAAGAGTGATTGGAGAAGGAAACAGCCAGGGTGGTCTATACCATCTCCAAAAGACTAAGCCTTCTAATCTCTGTGCTCCTTTATGCATGAATAGTGTGAGAATAGACAGATTCTGGTGTGTGAGTGATGTAGAAACAGAGTGTGGTCGAAATTATAGAGAAGAGACTGATGAGAGTAAAGGAGAATCAAGGAGAATGCTGCTGGAGAACTAAGAGATTAAGAGAGTGTTAGTGAGTATCTGAGAGAGATTAAGTGAGAGTGAGAATCACAGAGAGTATGGACGAGATTAAGAGAGTAAAGAGTGTGGGGAGAGTGAAGTAACAAGAGAATATTGAAGAGAGAGAGAGAACTCCCCTATGCCTTAGAGGTTTCACAATACACATGGGGTGGCTATATAGCCAGATTACAAATTGCAAGAGAATAAATAAATATTAAAGTACAAATCTACTAAACAAATATTATTTTAGGGTTTCTGATGAAGCCAGGAGGATGCAGCCAAGGTGAATCTCGACCAGAGGGAGTAGATAGTGACAGGAGAGAGATGGGCACAGTCTGGTTGAGTGAAAGTGACAGGTCCAAACTGCTTTCTTCTTAGGCAGAACATGTGACTTTTATTCTTAATTAAATCTCCACTTGCCTCAGCTCTCTTCAACGGTCTGATGCTCCATTTAAACTTCAAATATGCTTCAGAATATTAATCTGGACGAGTTCCCACCTTCCTTGCCTTCCAAGTCACTCTAGGTTAAGTTTGGTTACTTGGAAGCCAAGACTGTACGGACTGCCTTGTGTAGCAAGGTTGTACAGACCAAACTCTTTTCAGGTATCTATTCTTCTCTTTGTTTTCTTTATCTCTCAGATCAATGGACCACACTCAGCCATGCTTCTTTCTTCTCCATTCTAATAATGACTTAGTTCACAAGACTGTATGAACCAGTCTCAACTTGGAGTATCCGGATCACTCCTTTCTTCTTCTTGTTTCTTTATTTCTTTGGATCATGAACCAGCTTCTTCTTCTGGTCATTCTCTTCTCTATCTCAACACTCCCCCTCAAGCTTGACCATAGGATATCCTTGTACAAGCTTGGAACCTTGAAGAAATCCCTCATTAAAACCTTAGTATGCAAAACCCAATGGGACAAAAACATACTAAGGAAAAAGAGTAGAAATCCCCAAGGCCTAGGGATTGGCCAGTGAGCCTTTGTGCCTTAGACCAGTGTGGTTAGACACAAAGAGCTCTGGATCACGGCCCTTTCTTGTTCTGCAAGGGTGAACTCCACCCCTTGCACACATCAACAACCCGGAACTCATCTCTTGGCCGGTTTGATATCTCCCCTATCTCCTGACTACTCGCCATTCTTATGGGGTTAAGGACCTCCAGCTTCTACTCCAGAGAGCTCCAACAATTTTAATCATGATGGGGAGTGAACTCCACATGAATCCCCCACTTGGTAGACCAATTTGGATCATGAACTCCATCACCCGCAACTGATCTCTAGACAGCAGAACGCCTGCAACTTGTAACTGGTGTAACTTCCAAACCGTAACTCCTTTTAGACTGATTCCAATTCGCCGCGTGCCCTTGATGAGTGTAGAATGTAGGGCAATTAGTTTCATGGTCAAATTATTCATTGTTAGGAAGTTATCCTCCTTTTCCTGAGACATGCCAGTGTGAACTCCATCACTAGCATTCTTCTTCTTCTTCTTTGATATGAGTGAACTCCACTTCTGATCTTCTGGTGAGGCTATGGACGTCTTGAACCTTCAGAATACTCACCAATACCCCTCCTCAAGCTTGATCCAGAGAGTATAGGTGATGGACCAAGCTTGAAAGGTGAGCAAAGATGAGTATTGGACCAGGAGCTCAACACCTAACAAGGCTGCGCTTCTTCAACCGATCCACCTTTGGTTTCTGCTCCAATGCCTTACACCACACTTCTTCTTGCGTGTCTCATGAACCAGAATCTCAACACCTAACCAGTCTGCGCTTCTTCAACCGGTTTCACACACAAAACATCTCTCCATGGTCAGGAATATACAGACTCTGTAGGCTCTGAACTCATGGGCCTTTTTCTCCATGGACAGGAATATGCATCTTGTGCAGGCTCTGAACAACATGGGCAAAGTCTTCTTCTTTGTCTTGATTTGATGATAGACAGAGACAACACTTCTGTACCTGAAACATCACTCAAACTCCAGCAAGAATCAGACCACACACACTAGGATCAGACCTTGGTAACTTACCAATCCTGATCCCAATGCTTTAAGAAAATGCAATGGACAGAAACTAAACAACTCAGTCAGTTCAAATCCATGCAACCAATTCACTAAATGCTCAGGTATGATAACTCATCAATTACAAGGCATCTAGGCTCAATTTATCACACATATGACAATAGCAGAATGCAATGACAATTTATGACAGTAGCATAGACTAGACAACTCATCTAATCAAGCTACACAACTATGAATGCAACACATGGCCAGAAAACTCTCCTAGACCTTTAACAATGCAACAAGACAGACACTGAGACTAAGCAACTCACTTAGGCCAGAGACAACACAAAGAATTATTCTAGGACAGAAACTAGACATTACCATGCTAGCAAACTTAATCACTCCTAGAACAATACACACACAACTCTTTAGTATCATGGGACAGAAACTAGGTGCAATAACTCTAGTACCATTAAACTGTCCCAAATATACTAAACACATACACAACACAACCAGAAATAATTTAAGCAATTAAACAGGCTCTTATTAGATTTTAGGAGGTTAACTTACAACCAAGGAACCTGAGCTAGTTCCTTGAACCTCCATGGCTGTGAATCACTTGAATTTGAAGGGCTTGTAGTGTGGATTGACTGTCCAATACCTCCTCTTCTTGATTCTCTCCTTCTGGTCAAGGAGACACTTCAAACCCCTCCTGTTCTCTTGCTGGTCGTGGGTTTTGTTGGTCAGAAACAGAGCTTCAGCATGGCTGGCCAGATAATGATTAGAACAGCTTAGCTTTAATGCTTCTTTAGTGACCTTTCTCCAAGAATGGTTTCTTCCATGGATTATCTTCAGCATGGACCAGATGAGGTGGTTTGGCTTCTTCTTTGGACTCCTTGAGTCTACTGAAGTCGCCATTTCCTTTGAGCTCTCCATCTTAGAGAGTTTGGACCAGTGGACAATAGAATGTACCAACAGGTTTTGCAAGAAACAGAGCTTGAAACTGAAACTTTGATGAAGCTTGCTGGACTGAGCTGAAGCTTTCTTGAGTTACAGAGACTTGTATACTGTCCTATCTTGAGTTCTGGAGAGATTCTTCCCTCTTGGAAGACCTTTTGACAAGTGGATAAAAAGATGTAGCAGAAACTGTTTTGGAGACAGTTTTGAGAAGATGATGATTTGCGGAAGCTATGAAGGTTTCAGGAGCTTGGAAGCTCTGATACCATGTGAGAATAGACAGATTCTGGTGTGTGAGTGATGTAGAAACAGAGTGTGGTCGAAATTATAGAGAAGAGACTGATGAGAGTAAAGGAGAATCAAGGAGAATGCTGCTGGAGAACTAAGAGATTAAGAGAGTGTTAGTGAGTATCTGAGAGAGATTAAGTGAGAGTGAGAATCACAGAGAGTATGGACGAGATTAAGAGAGTAAAGAGTGTGGGGAGAGTGAAGTAACAAGAGAATATTGAAGAGAGAGAGAGAACTCCCCTCTGCCTTAGAGGTTTCACAATACACATGGGGTGGCTATATAGCCAGATTACAAATTGCAAGAGAATAAATAAATATTAGTACAAATCTACTAAACAAATATTATTTTAGGGTTTCTGATGAAGCCATGAGGATGCAGCCAAGGTGAATCTCGACCAGAGGGAGTAGATAGTGACAGGAGAGAGATGGGCACAGTCTGGTTGAGTGAAAGTGACAGGTCCAAACTGCTTTCTTTTTAGGCAGAACATGTGACTTTTATTCTTAATTAAATCTCCACTTGCCTCAGCTCTCTTCAACGGTCTGATGCTCCATTTAAACTTCAAATATGCTTCAGAATATTAATCTGGACGAGTTCCCACCTTCCTTGCCTTCCAAGTTACTCTAGGTTAAGTTTGGTTACTTGGAAGCCAAGACTGTACGGACTGCCTTGTGTAGCAAGGTTGTACAGACCAAACTCTTTTCAGGTATCTATTCTTCTCTTTGTTTTCTTTATCTCTCAGATCAATGGACCACACTCAGCCATGCTTCTTTCTTCTCCATTCTAATAATGACTTAGTTCACAAGACTGTATGAACCAGTCTCAACTTGGAGTATCCGGATCACTCCTTCTTCTTCTTCTTGTTTCTTTATTTCTTTGGATCATGAACCAGCTTCTTCTTCTGGTCGTTCTCTTCTCTATCTCAACAAATAGCTCATCTGTGTGTGATAGCAATACTTGGCATGCTAGACTAGGTCATCCACACTCACGTGCATTAGGACTGATAATGCCTGATTTGATGCCCTTTGATCATTTGGAATGTGAAGCTTGCATATTAGGAAAATATTGCAAGTCTGTCTTTCCCACATCAGTAACAGTCTATGAGAAGTGCTTTGACCTAGTTCACTTAGATGTTTGGTGCTATCCATGTGTGTCTAGAGATAACCACAAGTACTTTGTGACTTTCATTGATGAAAAGTCCAAGTACACTTGGCTGACATTGCTGCCATCAAAGGATAGAGTGTTAGATGCTTTCATAAACTTTCACTCTTACGTTACTAATCATTTTAAGGCCAATGTGAAGGTACTAAGATCAGACAATGGAGGTGAATATACAAGTCATGCCTTCAAAAATCACTTGGCCAAGCATGGAATAGTTCATCAAACAAGCTGCCCATACACACCTCAACAGAATGGAGTGGCTGAAAGGAAGAATAGGCATCTCATGAAAGTGGCTAGGTCAATTATGTTCCATGCAAATGTCCCTAAAAGGTTCTGGAGTGATGCTGTGGTGACAGCATGCTACCTGATCAATCGAATTCCTACCAAGGTGCTGAAGGATATATCTCCTTATGAAGTGATGAACCAAACCAGACCATCCATTCATCATCTTAGAGTGTTTGGATGTGCCTGCTTTGTGCTGATACCAGGAGAGCAAAGGAACAAGCTAGAAGCAAAGAGCATGAAGTGTATGTTCATTGGCTACTCTTCTACACAGAAAGGATACAAGTGTTACAACCCTGAAACAAGGAGAGTGGTTGTGTCAAGGGATGTGAAGTTCATGGAAGGAAAAGGATTTTATGATCAGAAGAATTGGGATGAGCTTAAGGACCTGTCACAAGACTCAAACCGTGCCAATAACCTAAGAAACATCATGGAAAGCCTTGGTATCAGTTTTCAAAAAGAGAAGGATGAAACCAGAGCCTCTCCTACAGAAACAGAAGAAGTTGTAGAAGTCACTCATCCTGATCCTGAGGGGGGCAATGAACAAGAACCAGAACAGCAACAAGGTTCAGATGTTCATGATCAGGAGAATGTACAAGAACAAGAGACTGCTCAAGTTCATGAGGAAGAGATGCAGCAAGAAGAACAGTACCAGGTTCAACCACTGAGAAGGAGTACAAGGATCAAGAGGGATCCTTCCAACTGGGTGAACACAAGAGTCTACTAAAACAGTCAAGCAGTAGCTAATCCAACCTCAGCAGTATGTTCTTTTGCGCAATTTCCACCTGAGCACCAAGCTTTCATCACTGGCTTAGATCAAGAGTATGTACCAAGATCTTATGAGGAAGCAATGGAACTTAAGGAATGGAGAGACTCGATTGGGGATGAGACTAACGCCATGATCAACAATGACACTTGGTATGAGAGTGAACTCCCAAAGGGCAAGAAAGCTGTATCAAGCAAATGGGTATTTACTATCAAGTACTTACCAAATGGAAAGGAGGAGAGAAAGAAGTCAAGACTAGTTGCAAGAGGCTTCACTCAGACATATGGAGAGGACTATGTGGATACATTTGCACCAGTAGCCAAGCTGCATACAATCCGGATCATTCTATCACTTGCAACAAATTTGGAATGGGAATTGTGGCAGATGGATGTCAAGAATGCTTTCCTTCAAGGAGAGTTAGAAGATGAGGTCTACATGCATCCTCCTCCTGGTCTAGAGCACTTGGTCAAGCCTGGAAATGTCCTAAGACTCAAGAAGGCCATTTATGGACTGAAGCAATCTCCAAGAGCTTGGTACCACAAGCTGAGCACTACACTGAATGGGAGAGGATTCAAGAAATCAGAGGCTGATCACACTCTATTTACTCTCCTTGGTCCAAAAGGCATTGTGGTCATCTTGGTGTATGTGGATGACATTATCATCACTGGCAGTGACAAAGAAGGAATCCAAGCCACCAAAGCCTTCCTAAAGTCTGTGTTTGAAATCAAGGATCTTGGAGAGCTTAAGTACTTTCTGGGTATTGAAGTATGTCGATCCAAGGAAGGACTCTTCTTGTCTCAAAGGAAGTATGCACTTGATCTGTTGAGTGAGGCAGGAAAACTTGGAGGAAGAACAGCTAAGACTCCCCTTGAAGATGGCTACAAGGTGCTGCGAGAGGGGGAGTTTGAGGACACTCCATTTGATGATGTGAAGAAGTACAGAAGGATGGTTGGGAAACTCATTTACCTAACCATTACCATACCAGACATCTGCTTTGCTGTGAACCAAGTCAGCCAACACATGCAGACGCCTAAGGTTCACCATTGGAACATGGTTGAGAGGATTATGAGGTATCTGAGAGAGTCTCCAGGTCAAGGTGTGTGGATGGGGTGCAATGGAACCACAGAAATTGTAGGCTATTGTGATGCTGATTGGGCATGAGACAGGATTGATAGGAAATCAACCACTGGGTACTGTACATTTATTGGAGGCAATTTGGTAACTTGGAAGAGCAAGAAGCAGAAGGTTGTATCTTGTTCAAGTGCTGAGGCAGAGTATAGAGCCATGAGGAAGCTCACAAATGAGTTGATATGGATCAAGGGATTGCTTGGAGACTTAGGGATCGAGACTACATCACCAATCACAATGCATTGTGACAATCAGGCTGCCATTCACATTGCCAGCAACTCAGTCTTCCATGAAAGGACTAAACATATTGAAGTAGACTGCCACAAGGTTAGACAAGCTGTGGAGAAACAAATCATCCTACCTTGTTACACAAGAAGTGAAGATCAGTTACCTGACATCTTCACCAAGGCAGCAAGCATCAAAGTCCATGAGTTCATCCACTCTAAGTTGGGACTCATAGACCTCACTTCTCACTGACTCTCCTAACATGAAGGCTTCTACTCTTTTTCCTTAGTATGTTTTTGTCCCACTGGGTTTTGCACACTAAGGTTTTAATGAGGGAAGTTCTTCATGTTTCCAAGCTTGACCAGTCTCTATGGTCAAGCTTTAGGGGGAGTATTGAGATGAAGAATCAAAGAGATGAAGATAAGGGCGAAGAAACAATCTGGTTGGGTCATTTATGTTCTGTCCGTACAAGTAAGCTTCTGTGACCTATCTTGGAGTGCAAGGCAAGACATTGGCTTACTGTCGACTAAATTAGTCTTTGGGAGAGTAATGAGACCGTTGGGGCTTCATTTGACCAAGAGGAAGAGGTTAAAAGAGTTTGAATCAGAAGTCACATGTTTCCCTAAGGCAATATAGCTGTTATGACCTGTCACTGTCTTGGCCAGGAAGTTGTCTTCTTATGGATTTTATCTCTTTGTTTATTCTGATTGTATGTCTATTTATTTTAACCATTCTGAATCAATGTAAGCAAGGAGAATATCTCCCTTCTCTCTCTATTCTCTTCAATTTCGTCCATCATCTTCTCTCTCTCTCTTACTCTGTCCAGAAACTCTCTCTTGTTCATCTCTCTCTTGTTCTTCACACAAATTTCATCCAAACTCAACTATTCTCTTCTATTTTCCTTGTACTTTCTCAATTCTAACACAAGGTAGGTTAGGTCAGCTTAGTTACTTGTGGATCAAGTCTGAACGGACCAACTTCCATTTCAAGTCTCTCGATCATCTTTTCTTCTACTTTCCTTCAATCCTTAATTGCTTGATTTCTTTGGTCATTCCCTCTCAATTTCAACACTCCCCCTCAAGCTTGACCATAGGAGATCCTTGGGCAAGCTTGGAACTGAGATTACTTGCCTCATTAAAAACCTAAGTATGGAAAACCCCTTCAGATAAAACCATACTTAGGGAAAAAGAGTGCAGTCACCCTCAGCCTAGGGATTGGCAGTGGGTTTTTGAGTCTGATGATCAATTTTAGGGACTCATAAACCCTGGATCATGGCCTTACTTCAATGGCAAGCAGGCACCAATGCCTTCCTTGCTTCAAAATCAAAACTGCTTGGAACTCTCCATGTGGCTGGTTCTTTGTCTTCCCCTTTCTTTTGACATCCTGCCATCATCAAAGGGTTTGATCCACGACCAGACTCTTCTCATGAGCTCCAAGTACCTGATTCAAACAATGCACACACATGCATCAATTCTCAAGGGGCAAACTTATTCAATCATAAAATGAATATAGATTTAGGTACTTCCCTTGCATAATTTTCTGAATAATGGACATTGGCTTCTCATATTTAACACCCCTCCACAAGCTTGTCCTGAGAATGAGGGTATGTGGTCAAGCTTGAAAGATGAGAGCCAATGATGATCACCATTGCCTTGAGACCACAGCCCTCTTGGCTTGAATTGTGGCCTTTTCTCTTTAGTGTACTTCCTGTCCACCCTCTTGGTATCAGGTAATTCACTTATGAGCAATCTCTCCACTTCTCCATTCATCCTCTCAACCATCTTGGGAGTTAATGGACACAATCAGTGTCTAAAGTGTTTATGGGCAGTGGACAATCTCCATGGTCAGGAGTATACATCAAGTGTAGGCTCTGATCAACATGGGCAGCCTGTCAACCAACACTAGGACAAGCATCAGTAGACAAAAAGAGACCAGAACATGGGTTTTCACCAAGTCTAATCTATAAAACACATTAGAACATGTACAGCAAGCAATGGACAAATATATTCATGATTCTATCCCAACAACACTCTCTGAATCCTAACCATCAAGACTAAGCATTCAGGCAACAAAACAATTAATTTTCCTAAGGGCAGAAGCAAGACAATTCTTTCAAGACAGTTTAGCACCCTTAAGCAGATTCTAAACAAGTTTGTGAGAATAGAGATTTGAGTAACCAGAGAGTATAAGTAACCAGAGAATAAGTAGAGAGTAGAGAATGATGTAACCAGAGTATTAGTAGCCACATAATGGGAGAATGATGGAGAATAAGTAACCTGAAGAATCAGAGAATAGAGAGAATAGAGAATAGAAAATAGACATTTGCCCAAGAGTTCTAATGGACAGAGTTTTACTCTGTTTTCTTGAGTTTTGTGGAAGCATAAACAGCCAGGAGCATCCAATACACATCAAGAGTTTGGTGCTTTATTAGCTGAAACACAATGGACCATTGAACAATTAATTTGCTCACTGATCTTAGACATGTGCCACTGGAATAACTCATGAACTGATGTTTTTCAGGGCTTGCAACAAAAGAACCAACAGAATAACAGATGAACAAGTATTTTCTGTGGCTTAGACAACAATGAATCCAATGGATCAAAACAGTTTGTCCACTAGTCAAAGAGATGCTCCACTAAGAGAAAGCTATTATCCAATGGATAAAGCATAATGGTGAAGCATTTTTGAAATCTTTCTCTTCCTCAAGCTTGATTCAAGATACTAACAAGTACTGACCAAGCTAACACAATATCAGAGTGGGAGAGAAATGATTTATTTAAACAAAACAGTGTTAAAAGAGGTGAGTTTAATCCCAAAGAAGAGCAACAAAGCTCTGATACCATGTTGGAATTCATGAGTGTTTGTCTCATGTCAAGAGAGTATTCAGTTAACTTGTAACTGAATCATCTTCAACCATACAACAAAAACTCACCATTCAAAGGAAGAGTCAACCAACTGGTTGTTTAATGCTCTTAAACAGCCTACACTATAACCAAGATCCTAGACAGCAAACTGGTTATGTGTGGCAAAGAATATCTAGTTTGAATCTATCCTTCTGAAGTAACACAACACTTTGAGTTTGTGTACCTAATCAATTAAGTAATATTTGTAACCCATCTCATTAATCAATTAAGTAATATTTTCGAGTCTCTCTTATTTCTCTCTAGGTGTTCTTCATGTTCTTCGTACTCGAGATGGTTTCTTAACCAAGTCTCAATCTTTTAGTCTCCAAATCTCTTATAGTCTCTCTCAAACTCTATTCTATCCATTTATACTCACTTTCTATTCAATCTTTCAGACAAAAGAGCAGCCAATGTTGGATTCTCCATCCCCACCTCAAGCCCAAGTTCATGCGAGATAGAGATGCAGCCAGATCCCAATACGCCATGGGTTCATCTGAGCAAGGAGGCACCTCGGTGATTCATCCAGATGGAGGCAAAGCCATGACCAGCAGTGTCCAGAAACCGCTTGAAGATGAGGTGCTCCGCAAGTCCGACCTAGACCTCATCCTCAAAGCTCTAAAGGAGCACTCTGGTATGGTCATTGGTTACTCTCTAGCAGCATCTAAGATTCATGATAGCGGTATTACTCTCACTGCATCAAACATAACTAAACTTGATAATAGTAAGCTTAGACCTTTGATCAAAGACTCGGGTGCTTACCATCATATGATTAGTGATTCTAGGATGATCAAGGATATTAAACCTACTTCAGGTCATGTTTTAATTGTTAATGGGGACAAGATACCAATTAAAGGAATGGGGAACTTGAACTTGTTTGAGAAAGAGTCTAAAGCTTTCTATATGTCTGATTTCACTTCAAATCTTTTATCTGTTAAGAGAGTAACAACTGATCTTCATTGCAATGTTACATTTAGCCATAATGATGTGAAGTTTCAGGATATTGAAAGCAGTAGAGCGATCGGAAAGGGGATTACCAAAGGAGACCTATATATTCTTGAAGAGATCAAGCCTCTTTCTGAAGTTTATTGCTCTTTAGTTCTAATCCTGTTAAAACTAATGAAGCTTTGTGGCATGGTAGACTAGGACATCCTCATAGTAGAGCATTGAACCTGATTTTCCCGGATGTTTCTTTTAAAAATGATGGTTGTGAAGCTTGTATCTTGGGTAAACATTATAAAACTATCTTTGCTAAATCTGATTCCATCTATAAGCGTTGTTTTGATTTAGTTCATTTGATGTTTGGACTGCCCCTTGTGTGTCTAGAGAGAATCATAAGTACTATGTCACCTTCATTGATGAAAAGTCTAAATACACTTGGGTTACATTGCTTAGGTCTAAAGATAGGGTTCTTGAAGAATTTAAGAATTTTGAAACTTATATTGCTAACCAATACAATGCCAAGCTTAAAATTTTTATATCAGATAATGGAGGGGAGTATACAAGCAATGCATTCAAAGACCATCTAGCCAAACAAGTTGTCCTTACACTCCACAACAGAATGGGGTAGCTGAGAGGAAGAATCGTCACTTGATGGAGGTTGCTAGGTCCATGATGTTCCATACAAAAGTTCCAAAAAAGTTTTGGGGGAGATGATGTGGTGTTTGCCTGTTATCTAATCAACCGGACCACAACAAGGATTCTTCAAGATGTATCACCATTTGAAGTTCTCAACCAGACCAGACCATCACTAGATCATCTGAGGGTGTTCGGATGTCTTTGTTTGTTATGGCACCCAGGGAGTTGAGGAATAAACTTGAGGCTAAGAGCACAAGGTCGATGTTCATTGGGTACTCTCCAACCCAAAAGGGATACAAATGTTATGACCCTATAGCAAGGAAAGTCAATGTTTCCAGAGAAGTGAAGTTCATTAAAACCAAAGGTTACTATGAAGACGGGAAGTGGGAAGACTTGGAAGACCTATCAAGGACTTCATCTGATAAAGCCACTAACCTTCGGATCATACTTGAGGGACTTGGGATTAAGCTAACCCAGGATCGAAACACTGGCAGGGAAACAACTCCCGAACCAGAAAAAGATGTTGACACACCCCATCTTGATCATGAGGGGGGAAACTACCCTGAAGAAGATCTTCATGAAGAAGGAGCTCCAGGAAGTCATGATGAAGCTGTGGTGAATGAGGAAACTGATCAGGAGGGACATATGGATCAAGAACCAGTGGGCAATCAGGAGGAGAGTGTGGCACAACCAGAACTTAGGAGGAGTACAAGAGTAAGGCGTTCTCCATCAAACTGGATCAACACCAGGGTCTACTACAATGCCCAGTCAGTAGCTCATCCATCCCAAGCAGTCTGCTCATTTTCCAAGTTTCCTACCGACCATTGTTCCTTCATGACTAGCCTTGATGAGAATCAAGTTCCAAGAACTTATGAGGAAGCCATGGAGGATGAAGAATGGAGAAGCTCAGTAGCAGATGAGGCTAATGCCATGATTAAAAACGAGACTTGGTATGAAAGTGAGTTGCCAAGAGGGAAGAAGGCTGTTTCTAGCAGGTGGATCCTCACAATCAAGTACTTTCCAAATGGGAAGATATAAAGGAAGAAGACCAGGCTGGTTGCAAGAGGCTATACTCAAACATATCGAGAGGATTACATATGAAA